>JAJMAX010000042.1:0-81885 GCA_030565105.1 Vanderwaltozyma verrucispora
TCTTGAGATCGGGCGTTCGACTCGCCCCCGGGAGAATTCTTTTTTTCATTTTTTAATTTTCTGAAGAGTTGTTTGGCAACAATACCTTATATTTTGGTGATTTTATGGTTCTATTTGTTCATTGTCATGCATCATTTAAATTAAAGTACTTATATTATTTATTTAGAGCTTTAATGTATAATATCATTCTTTGAACTTTGTAAATCTTTCAGATCATATTTATCTTTAACAGTGTTACTAAATTTATTGCTATCACTTGGATGATTAGAAACGTCATTTTCTTTCATATACTTGAACAAAGATTCCACAATACCGGAATCTTCTTCATCTCCAATAAATGTAATTGCCGTACCTTTGCTACCTGCACGACCAGTTCTACCAATTCTATGTATATAATCTTCAAATTTGTTTGACATTTGGAAGTTGATAACAAGGGAAACATTAGGAATATCAATACCTCTTGCCGCAACATTTGTTGCTATCATGATATGTGCTTTTCCAACTCTTAATAAATGTAATGAATGCTCTCTCTGTTCTTGAGATTTTGAGCCATGTAATACGATTACTTTAAAATTAGTTTCATGTTGAAATTTCTGAGCTAGCCAATCTGCTGTTCTTTTATGATTAATAAAGATAATTACAGGTGGTATATATTGATTCAATATTTGTTTAACTTTAACAAATCTTTGTTCATCACTTGGTGAATATTCAACTATTTGTCGTATCCGAGGAACAAATTCTTCAGAGCTACCAATTGTAGCATATACTGGTTTATGCAAATAACCATTGGCAATTCTTTCAATAGTTGGCGACATAGTAGCTGTAAACAGCATAGTTTGTCTCGTTCTTGAAGTTTTTGTCGATCCTAAATATGAAAGAATTGTTGTTAATTGATCTTCAAAACCTAAATCTATCAATTTATCAGCTTCATCTAAAATCAAAGTAGTAATATTCTCAAGGATTACAAGATGTAAATCCAAACAATCTATCAACCTACCAGGTGTTGCTACTAAAATATCACATCCGTTGGCTAATTGATGGGCAATTTCTTCTATTGAATGACCACCAACAATCGATACCGATGTATAGGGAGAAGATTCAGGAAACCATAAATCTGTAAATTTTTGCACTTCGTTTTGAATTTGTTGAGCCAATTCTCTTGTTGGTGCTAAAATTAATGCTTTAGGACCATCCATAAGTTTTAAAGGAATTGGTCTAGGATTACCTCTAAGAAGTTTGATTAAAATTGGTATTACAAACGATAATGTTTTACCTGAACCTGTCGCTGCTATTCCCAAAAAATCAGTCTTCGATAGAGAATTATGTTTTGAACAAATATTCGGTATAGCAATTCTTTGAATTGGTGTAGGTTCTGTAAAATGCATTTTTTTTTGTAAAACATCCAAAATGTCTTTCGGTATAATATCATGATCTTCCCATGTTCTTAATGGATTCATTGAGTTCAGTCCTTTAGTGGTAATGTTAAAGTCTTCTCTAACAATTCTCCAATCTCTTTTGGTCATATCTGCTATTTTTTTTTCACTCCAATGTTGTCCCATATATCTATCTTCAAATCGATCCAGTAATTTTGAACTATTATTTGAACTATTTTCTAACAGGGAAGAAACCTTGGTATTTGTAATTGGTTTATTATTTAGTAATGTATCATCTTCATCAGTCCAATCAAATTGAAATTTGGCATTTTTTGAAATCGATTTCTCTGCTATTGGTTGAGGTTTTACCTTATCACTTTCAATTGCAGCTTCTTCTTTAAAATATTCTTGTTTCCTAGCTATAGGAAAATTAGAATATTCTGGGTTGCCTATAACGAGATCATTTTCTGTATCTCTCAGTACAATATCCCTCTGTTCCCTTTCCTTTCCAGATAGGAATTTTGGTTTAATTACTCTATTTTTGCTTCCATTATTAGTCTTATTAATATCACCCACTTTATCTTTATTTAAATTACCAAGTAATGAGTTTATATCTATTGGTCTAACCATTTTAGCCGTCTGAAGAAACAACTAATGTTTACTGTCTTGGGTAATAATACATAAATACGTTTGGACACTATTTGATGCTAAATCTTTTTATATATGCAATTTTTCAAATAAATAACACTAACCGCTAAAATGCGATGTCACTGTAAAATTAATATGTTAAACAATAACTAATTTACAATTTACATATAGATTTCGATTATGAGAATACTAATTCGAATATTTATTATCTATTTAACATTTAAACCCAATTAATAAAAAAATATAAGATAGATTATATATTATTATTCTCTTTCTAATCAATAAATATGCAAGTAGCTGTCATTAGTATAGGCCCTGAATTATATGTTTTTAATCACTAAGACCATGCTCATTAATATCTTCTTGTTCTTGTTCTGATTCCCTCAAATAATCATATAGGGTTACAGCTATACCCGAATCTCCTAAAAGATCAGTTAATTCATGTAAACTTAGCTTTTGTAATTTATTATAAGATTTAATCTTTTTGCGAATATTAAAATAGTCTATTTTAGAAATACCTGGTATTTCTAGTATTTTGCTGTACTTCTCTTCGTTCGATAAACAGTTGGCATTAATATCTACATTTGCCGTAGTTGCTCTTTTATTAGTACCTATTGTAACAGAAACATTTGGATCTGGTTGTAACCTTCCTGTTTTTAATTCAAGAATAATATTTACGGTTTGTAATTGCGATGATGACCAAATAATTTTAAGGTTTGGATATTTCATTACTAAAACCGCTAACTTTGACTGGATTTCATCTTGTGAAAGCTTACTTGAAATTGCATGTACTGTAGATAATTCTTTACTTCTATAATTCCTTCTCTCACTGAAGGGCTCCAGTGAAAATGACTGTCCTTCTTCAAATTCAATTAAAAGGGTTGGATATTTATAATATTTTGACATTTTTCTACATTGTAAATTCAGACGATTATTTTGTAATGATCCAATTAAATCCGAAATTGATTTTCTCTCAACACATATATCCGGTGAAAGAATATAATCACCAACAGTTAACATGCAAGGAACAACACAAACGCCATATCTAAACAATAATCCTGGTAAACTAGCATTGAATTCACGAGTATCAACAACTACAATATCTTGTGTAAAACCGTGTAATGCTGCTTGCCCACCAGCAACTCTTGTGCTTGTGTTTCGTAAAGCACTTAATTTAAGTTTTCTATCAGCTAAATTTTTATAATGTGACAAATCTCCTTCAGCCTCAAAATGATGAGTTAACATTGCATTTTCTCTAATTAACTTTGTAAATGCGTCTTTTTCTTTCTTTATTAACGTCAGATGTCTCTGTTCTTCAATACTCTCACCATAATACATAAAATAAACCTTGGGGGAAAAGTCTTCTGTCATTTTTCTGTAAATCTCAACTTTTCTGATAAATGCAAGATCAGGTTCATACATGATTATCGAAGAAGGCATAATTTCTAATAGTTTTGTATCATCAATAATATCTGAACATTTTTTAATAATAATCTGATCAGCACTATTCACGTATTCAAATTCATTAACTATTTCCTCCCAAATATCCTTTGTTGTTTTATATGGTAAAAATACTGGATCTTCATCATCTGCATAATCATAAACATCATCATTATAGTTATCATCAATCAATACTGGTTCATCATCAGTTTGGAGAGAATCAGGAACTGAATAATTATCTATTGCATTTTCTATATCATCACCAGCCCCTGCTGTTTGCAGTCTTTCCACAGCAGCAACCATAGCTGCTCCTCTAGTTCTTCGCCTTTTAGTTACTAATTGTTCTTTTGCGAATGCTTGACTAACATTTATCTCTGGCACAGCTTCAGCTGGTTTATTATTGACTTCTTTTATTAAATTATTTCTTTCTTCTTTACGAATCTTATATATTCTTAGTTTGCTTTGCATCATCTTCTTTAAGCCGTTTTTCTTATTTGAGCTACTCAGTATATTTGTTAAATATCTGCATGTTAAATGATCTGAACAAACAATTAAAGTTGGCCCATTTAGCCCTCTAGATACTCTTTGATAATCAATATCAGTTAACAAATGAAGTAGCTGTTCCCACTTTGGCAATTCTTCTAATTCATATTTACCATTATCATATATTCTCTTACGAGCATGCGAAATCACAATTTGTGATTCGTCTGCCATTAGCCATGGTGATTCTGAATATTTTCTGGATACAGATGGCTTATTAGCTTCTAAGCTTAATTGAATTTCCTCATAAAAATCAACAGCATCTGCTGTAACCAATAATACCATCAAATGTCTCAAAAATCGGATATCTTTAATCAATTGTTTTGATTCATATGAGATACGATGCCAGTTAGGCATCATGATGGCATCGATGGATCGTTGAAAATTAATATCCAAGGCATTTTCAATGTTCCACCAATCTAGAGCCAACTCTGTGTTCTTTCTATTAAGTTCAGCAATACATTTCTTCAAACATTCCATCAGACCATACTGAATCTGTGACATTGAATTCGTTAAACTTACTTTAACTTCAATCACTTTATTCTCATTTCTATCATTTCCTGAATTTAAACAAGTCGATATCTCAATACGAAATCTTGGCCATAGTAAGACGTTTTTCAACCTTAAATCTTTTAATTTTCTAAGTAAAGGTGAAAACTCCATTACAAATGATTCTGGAAATTCTGAAAACCCTTTAATAAAACCCCATTTATTTTTTGATCTATATATCTCAAGAATGAATGATTCATTTGAAAAATGTTTTAAATTTTCAATATTTATAACAACAAATCCTGTTATTCTACTTGGGTGAATAATTCCTGAAAGTAAATCAACAATTAAAATTCTTGATGTAACACTAATGACACCACCGGATAAATATAATTTTCTTCTTTTATCAACACTCAAAGAATCTGCTGTAACAATGCTAAATGGTCTCGAATTTCCTTCTAAGTTAATATCATTTGTTGGATCTGAAACTTTCTCATCATTATCAGATAACCAATATAATTCCTGTAATTCTTCTTCTATCCTTACATTATCTTCAGGTTTGGCATTTAATACTATTACTAATGACCTCTTTAAGTGTTTGTCTACTAATGTCGGTGTAGCCAAAATATGCAATAAATTTGCAATAATCCTAACCATACCCAACCCTTTACCCATAATTATCAAAGGATCATCAGTAATCAATGCATTTTCAACAATATCCTGTTGAAATTTTAATGGTAAATTTAATTCAATATCGACAGCCCTAATATGATCTAAATTTGGCTTCGAATAACAATTTTCATTACGGTCATTAGGAATCAATGGATAAAGTGAATTCTCTTCTTCTTCTACACCAGCATCCTTATGTATAGTATTAATATCAACTTTCGGTACTTCAAAACTTTCACTCTCTTCATTCTTATTGGATGTGTCTTCTTGAATATTTTTCAACTCTTCTATTTGTTTCGATAATTCATTCTGTAATTCATCATCATCTGAGTCCTCTTGTACAAATAATTGTGACATAACTATTTATTCATTAACTTAAACTAACTCCAGTCTCAGTGAAATGTTAATCACCTTTAATCAACCGGTAGCATTGTTTGAATAACTTAAGTGCACTATTTTCACTTTTCTATTGCAATAATTCTCTTAATTTTGATATTGGTTCGTACAAATTTGGCGGGAAGCATTATAATCCTGGTGAAAAAAATTATCTTATTAATTTAAATGATTGAATGGAAGATTAAAGAGATGCTATTTCATTGTTATTACTGAATATGAAGCAATTTATTTCATGAAATACGATCAAGTACACCACTGTATTGAATATATCTGAAGGAGAAGTGAATATAGTGGATTTTTTTCAGAAAATATGTCAGTTAGAGAGTTGTATTATAAGAGAGATTCACCTACTGTTTCATTGGAATTTTTTCCACCAAAGACAGATACTGGTAAAAGAAATCTATTAGAACGTATTGAACGTATGTCTGCGTTAGATCCTTTATTTGTAACGGTAACTTGGGGAGCTGGTGGTGCAACTGCTGATAAAACAATGGAATTAGCTATATTAGCACAACGTACATTGAATTTGAATGTTTGTCTTCATTTAACATGTACTAATATGAAAAAAACTATAATTGATGATGCATTAACAAAATGTAAAGAAGTTGGGATTAGAAATATTTTAGCGTTGAGGGGTGATCCACCTATTGGTCAAGATTGGTCTGCCATGGATACTGAAGAAGATGAATTTAAGTATGCTGTAGATTTAGTAAGGTATATTAAGAAAAACCATGGTGATCAATTCTGTGTTGGTGTGGCAGCATATCCTGAAGGTCATTGCGAAGGAGAAATTGAAGGTTATGACCATAGCCCAATGAAAGATTTACCATTCTTAAAGGAAAAAGTCGATGCTGGTGCCGATTTTGTCATCACTCAATTATTTTACGATGTTAATAAATTTTTAGAATTTGAAACTCTATTCCGTGAACAAATTGCAACTAACGTACCGTTAATACCAGGTTTAATGCCTATAAACTCTTTTTCACTTTTTAATAGAGCAGCAAAACTGTCACATGCATCCATACCACCGCATATTCTTGATAGATTCCCTCCTGAAATTCAATCTGATGATAATGCTGTTAAAGCTGTTGGTGTTAAAATTATTATTGAAATAATTGAAGAAATATACCAGAAGACTTCAGGAAGAATTAAAGGTTTCCATTTTTATACATTAAATTTAGAAAAAGCTACGGCTCATATTGTGGGTGGATGTCCTTTACTATCACATATTTTGGAAGAAGACCATGGAGATATATCAAGAAGCATTAATAGTAGTGTGGTCATATCTGAAGATTTACCGACAGGAATAGGATCAGTTTTTGATCAACACCATAAGAGAAGAAGACATTCAAGTTCAGCGTCAAATAATACAGGTTTAAATTTATTTGTGATTGATAGAAGTCAACCAAGAGGAGAATCGTCAAGCTTAAACGCTCCATCAAGAAAAGTTCTTATATCTATTTCTCAAGGTTCTGGTGCGCTTGGCCGCAATGCTACTTGGGATGAGTTTCCAAATGGTAGGTTTGGTGATTCCAGATCTCCTGCATATGGTGAAATTGACGGTTACGGACCTACATTGAAAGTGGGAAATAAAAAAGCATATGACACATGGGGTTCACCTAAAAGTTTTATAGATTTGAAGTCAATTTTTATTAAATATCTTGAAGGTTCTATTGATGTTTTGCCATGGTGTGATTTAGGACTTTCACCAGAAACTGGGTTAATCCAAGAAGAATTAATTCAACTAAATCAACGAGGTTATTTGACGTTAGCATCGCAACCAGCAACAAATGCATCACCAAGTACAGACAAAATTTTTGGATGGGGTCCTTCAAACGGTTATGTATATCAAAAGGCTTTTGTTGAAATGTTTATTCTAAAAAGACAATGGGAAACTATCTTGAAACCTAAATTAGATCATTATGAAGGTGGTAAATTTAGTTATTATGTTGGCGATTCTAATGGATCATTCGAAACAAACTTAGATGTAAACAGTTCTAATGTTGTCACATGGGGTGTGTTCCGTAATAGTCCTGTTGTACAAACGACTATTGTTGAAGAAGAATCATTTAAAGCCTGGAGAGATGAAGCATTTTGTATATGGTTAGAATGGGCAAAACTTTTTCCTGTCAATAATCCAAGTAATGCCTTTTTAAAACAAATATATTCCGACTACTGTTTAGTATCGATAGTTCACCATGATTTTAGTGATACAGATGAACTTTGGGAAATGCTATTAGATTGATTTAGTTTATAAAATAATGTGTATACAATGCAATAAATAATATTGAGAAAAAACTAATTATTTCAAGGAATATGTCAATAAAACAAACAAATATTAGAGACATATAAAGGTAACTCTTAAGATAGGCTTGATGCTTTCCTTTTCCTCGATGTAATGGTCGATCCATTTTGTTCAGATTCATGTTTTAGTTTATTTCCTAAATAAGTGTTAATCTTTTCTTCTCTATTTTCATTCCAAACTCGATTGATACCACCTAAGAAAATGACCTGAGATTCTTGTAAAAGAAATACTCCTCTATTAAATATTGTTCCTTGTTTGATAATAATTTTTGAGCCAAACATGCAAGATATCCAAGGTAACGGTGTTGAATTAATTGCAAAAAATATTGAGCCTGTTTTTGATTGCAAAGTTAATTTATATATAGCATTTCTTTTCTTAAAAGATTCGTTGATATTAGAAGGAACAGTCAAATTAGATTGTAAACCATTTTCATCATTATTATCGTCAACATCAACCTGTGCAATAAATTTATAATTATTGCTACCTTCACTGTTACTGTTTCCATTACCATAATTATTGTTTTGTCGAAGTCTGTCAACTTTTTGATTTCTTGGATCAATCTTTGTTTTAAAATCATCTATTTGTACTGATTTTGCAACTGATACATTCTCAATCATAAGAATTTGAAATAATAAATTTCTATCTACTTTTAATATTTTTTGATCCACTATGGATGACTGTGAAGATAAATTATTTAGCCATGGCTCATTCTCATACGTATTCAATATTAACTGTTCTCTCTCATTTAATTCTGATCTATTATTTGGCAGTTGGATTGGTTTTGTTATATCCTGAGAAATAATGGCAGCAATGGACATCTTTATCAATTTCTAATAATCTGCAATACTCTCAAGGCATTTGTTCGTATCTAATAAAGACACAACTATCTATTCTTTAATAGCCCATCAACTCATTATATTCAATTTTTTTATCTTTTGGTTTAAGCTAAATCGGTCAGTTCAAATT
Organism: Vanderwaltozyma verrucispora; assembly: GCA_030565105.1. Taxonomy (NCBI): domain Eukaryota; kingdom Fungi; phylum Ascomycota; class Saccharomycetes; order Saccharomycetales; family Saccharomycetaceae; genus Vanderwaltozyma; species Vanderwaltozyma verrucispora. The sequence goes on from JAJMAX010000042.1 coordinate 8,827, forward strand.
ATTAGAAAATGAAAATTATAATCGGTACCAATGAATATTAAAAGATTAATTGAAGTAAAACTTTCATTGAATTGAATATATTTATCAAGGTAATTCATTAGTTTGATCAAGGAAATAGTTACTGGTTAGATATTCAATTACAGTTTTAATTGTTGTGCATTTGTTTTCCAAGGAAAAATACTCATTTACTTCTGCTTTTCCATAATTTTAATAAAATAAGATGGCAATTCAAACATTATTAGTGATTAATAAATCAGGTGGTTTGATGTATCATAGAAATTTTGAAAAGGATAATACCAATCCATTAAGCAGCAATGATTATTTAATTCTAGCAAGTACATTACACAGTGTTTTCGCTATATCGAGTCAATTAACACCGAAAGCTGTTCAACTAAATCAGACATTTAACACTAGTAGCAATAACATTAATACTCTTCCATCTGCTATATCTTCATCTCTTAATAGCACTAATGATGATGATTCAGTTAGTAGCAAGACAAATAGTAACTCTGGTCCAATTATCAATGATTTTGTTATTCCATACATTCCTTACGTTGGTATGCAATCGAGTAATGTTTCTGAAAATAACAACAATAGCAACAACCCAAACAGCAGTAATAACAACAACAAAAATGGAAAAGTTAATGGAATATATAATGATAACGGATTAGGTAGTTTCAAAGGTGATGATTATTTTAAAGAACCATTTTTTAGTTGGAATAAAAGCGGCTTAAGACAATTAAGCACAGACCAATTTACATTATTTATTTACCAGACTATGACTGGTATTAAATTCGTTGCTATTAGTGATAGTGTTGTACAAACAACTACTAATACTAATAACATTCCGTTGAATATTGAAAAATCATCAAATTTACAAGTACAGATTGCAGATAATTTCTTAAGAAAGGTATATTGCCTTTACAGTGACTATGTCATGAAAGATCCATTCTACTCATTAGAAATGCCAATTAAATCAGAACTATTTGATAAAAGGGTTAAAAAAATGATAGAAAATTTATCATAATCTACCAATAACTTGCACAGATATATAGATATCTATATAACGCTTCTTAAGTAGATATCCATATAACGAAATACTCATTCCAAAATACACACTGTTACTCCTCTCATTAAGTAATCTACAAATACCACTACCAGAAGTACCAATGAACCATACAAGTTCGAGATGAGCCTGTATGGTTCACTGCAAATTTTGTAGTATTTAAGCTGAAAAAAGTGAAAAAAAAGAAATTATAGCGCAAGATCTAACGTGATAGTTCCCATCCGCTACGAGACTTTAGTGTAACTGGGGAAAAATTTGACATACAGGAATGCTTATATAATGAAATTCGTAATCGAATAGATAGATACATTGTCTTTGTTTATTAGCATTGTTTGTTCCATATAAAAGAACGGTCTATCTGATAATATATTGGTGTCAGGTTCTTTTCATTTACAGTAGTCTAGCTATATTGACGTTGGATGACAAACGACTATATTTCCAGTGCATACACGTCTGGCTATATTGTTTTTGAGTATACTTACTAATGTCAACTTTCAACGAGAATAGATGTTTGAATAATTATAGATTTATCGAGAAAATCAGTTCTGGTACTTATGGTCTTATATATAAGGTTTTAAATAAATATGATAATAGATTTTATGCTGTTAAAATATTGCTAAATAATGGAGTTATCAAGAAAAAGAAATACTTGAATGAACTATTTGAAAAAAATAATAACACTCTTTTGTTGGATCCAATCGATCACAATTTATACACCAATAACGAAACAGCTAAATCCCTACCTTTTTCAAATGAGATTTCAATCCATTTAAAAGTACATCAACATCCAAATATAGTATCAATTATTGAAATTTTTAATTATTTATCAGAATCGAACAGGATGACTTTTATTGTAATGGATTATTATCCATTAGATCTATTTACTTCCATTGTTGATAACCAAACATTCGTTGCAGATGGTTTATTGATTAAAAAAATTTTCTTGCAACTATGCTCAACCATTTTTTATTGCCATTCACTCAATGTATTTCATTGTGATATTAAACCAGAAAATATTTTATATGATCCAATAAATAAAAATATTTTCCTCTGTGATTTTGGTTTATCAACATTTTCAAATGAAGTTAATGCTACTTTGTCATTGGGTAGCTCTTATTATATGGCACCCGAGAGAATATCAACTTATAACCAAAATATTTCAACTCAAACATTATTTAAATCAAATCTTTGTGATATTTGGTCATTGGGCATAGTATTAATAAATTTAACATGTACAAGAAATCTTTGGTCAAAAGCAAATTATCAAGATGATGATATTTTCCAAAAATTTGTTAATGATAATACAACGTTAAGCACTTTATTACCTTTATCAAAGAATTTTTACAATATTCTTATTAAGATTTTAAAAATTAATCCATTTGAAAGAATTTCAATGTTAGACTTAATGATAGAAATAAAAAATTTAAATTCCTTTACTATTGACGGTCCTTTAGCAAACATTAAAGTTTTAGATGAATATGAGTACAGGCTATTTATAAATGATATTAACCGTACTTATTCAACTGGAATAGACAACGAAATTAACGAACATAATGATTATATGATGAATGAGCAAATAGTAATATGATTTTGGCTTTACAAGATCCACTTTTTTCTCAAAGTTCAAATGATATATATATGTACTCAATATTCAAAATAACCGACTTAATGTAACCAACTGTTTATTGTTTAGCTATATTTACTTTATTTAAAATTGTGGAATAGATACAAAATGCAATATAAAAAATAAAATGAAGACTATCGCTAATAATTTCTAGTTTTTCCCCATTTATTTTATTTTTTAATCCTAAAGATATTAACATCTTTTAAAAGAGGTTGCTGTATTATAATTTTTCGATAATAACAGAAGAAGCACCACCACCACCGTTACAGATAGCACCAACACCTAATTTTCCCTTTTCTTGAGTTAATACAGATAATAATGTAACAATGACTCTAGCACCAGAACAACCTAATGGATGACCCATAGCAACAGCACCACCGTAAACATTAACTTTGTTTGTGTCAATATGTAAAATTTTTGGATTAGCAACACCGACAACAGCGAAAGCTTCGTTAAATTCGAAGTAATCAACATCATCAATGTTGATACCGGCGTGTTTAAGGGCTTTTGGAACAGCTAATGATGGTGCCCAAGTAAAATCAGCTGGTTCGTGAGCAGCTTCACCCCAACCTTTAACAATAGCTAATGGAGTTAAGTTTAATTCTTTTAATTTCTTTTCAGAAACTAGAATAATAGCAGCAGCACCATCATTCAATGGAGAAGCATTTGGAGCAGTAACAGTACCATTTTCTTTTTGGAAAACAGTTCTAGCAGATCTTAATCTTTCAACATCTAATTTAGCTGGTTCTTCATCTTTAGTAATTTGAGTATCAGCTTTACCTCTGAAACCTTTAATGGTAACTGGAACAATTTCATTATCAAATTTACCTTCAACTTGAGATCTTTGAGCTTTTTGATAAGAAGCAATGGCAAAGTTATCTTGTTCTTCACGAGTAATTTCCCAATCTTTAGCACATTTTTCAGCATGAACACCCATAGCTTGGCCATCATAAGCATCATTAATACCATCTCTTTGAACACCATCAACTAATTTAGTTTCACCAAATCTTGCTCCAGATCTAGCAGCTGGCATATAATATGGAACATTAGTCATTGATTCAGTACCACCGACAACAACAACATCAGCATTACCACACATAATAGTTTGTGAACCTAAAATAATACTTTTCATACCAGAAGCACAAACTTTGTTAACAGTAGTGGCAACAATATGTTTATCTAAACCAGCATTTAAAGCAACTTGTCTAGCTGGATTTTGACCATTGTTAGCAGTCATAACATTACCAAAAAAGATTTCATCAAAATCTTTAGAAGGATCTAATTCTGGAACTTTAGCTAAAGCACCTCTAACAGCAATGGAACCTAATTCAACAGCAGTCTTTGATGACAAAGTACCTTGGAAAGAACCAATTGGAGTTCTAGCAGCAGAAACAACATATACGTTTTGGGACATTATGATATTAAGTTAATATTGTAATTAAAACAAGGAAAAAAAGGCAAAAATTTATTCTATTTTTGTCAATAGATCTTGGATGATCCATTCTGAAGAAAAACATATAAAACAAAGACAAAAGAGATTAGTACAACCGACAACCCCAAATACCAAGAGGTTCAAAGTTCGTATCCTTATATACCCAGACGACTGTCGACCAACTATTTTTTTTTTTTTTCACAATTTCTTGCAATTGCCTAAATTTTCAATACTGGGAAAGTTCTTGAAGCCACTAAACAAAAAAGCCTTACTTTCAGCTTTCTCGAGAGATGGCTAATAGCATTTTTTCGGGTTGTAGAAGTAAAACAAAGAAAATAAAGCAGCAGACGTGTGAAATTTGTGCTGAACAAAGGCAATTCAACTCAACTTGATGAAGTTTCTTTCTTTCGAAAGTCAAATTTGAATTGAATTGAATTCGTTGGGAGGGAAATAGTAACTGAGTTTACGATGTTGTGTAATATTACTGTGTTTTAGTGAGTGATGTTCGATAAAATCTAAAACCAATCGATTTCTACTGATTGACTGAATGTACAGAACATTTCTTATTCTGTGGATGGCTTTTGTAAAGAAACAGTTAAGGTATTCCGTTATTTGCAGCAAGACTAGAACGGATTTACGCTCTCTGGTTTCTGGATAACTATAGTGATTGGAATTGTATTTGATGGGTTACCATTCTTATTCTACGTAACTGGTTCTTCTTGCGGTGTGCGGTGTGCGGTTTGCAGTGCTCCTGCCAATATCGTGTGATATATGCCAGATCTACTGCTTGTGGTATATTCATTTGTTATTGCAATGTGCTAAATGAAAGAGTAGACATGGTATCCCGTTTACACTACTTCAAATCCTCTATTACATTTAATCATATTTGTAATCAACATTCTTTCTTACCTTGCATGGCGAGCCTTTGTTTTAGATACTTGTTTTTTATATGATATTACAACTGTTATTATTATTATTTAGTATTTAGTATTTAATAATTACATTTCTATTTATCAAAGTAATCTAGTGATTTCTTGGATTTTTTTTCATCAACATCATTGTATTTTGCATCCATCCCTCTGGTCCACCATCTTCTAATATAGCATCATACACATCTTGTGTTGGAAAATTTTCTAAATTATCATTTTCATAACTTATAATTGCTGCATTTCTTGTACTTGGAATACGTAACATTTCTTTCCTTACTTTCCAACCGACTTTCGTTGCAATATAATCAACATGATCAACTAATCCTGCATAAGTGCTATTTGATGCTTTGTTATTATCTTTATTTTTTCTTATATTAAATCTCACTCTTTGACCTGAAAAATTATGAGAACAACATGGTATAACCATAAATGGGTAACCTAATAATGGTATCCAACATGTTAATTCATCAGAGTGATTTCCAATAATGAATGTCTCTTTTGGAAATTCTGTTACATTAACTTGTGGTGATTTTAACAAATCTTCACTAGTATATACAACTGTTGCTGGTGCAATCAAATCTGCAGATGATATTTTAACTGGGAATAAACCACCATTATTTTGTAAATGTGGTGCTCTTTTTTTAACTTCTGGATGTGGACGTAATAAAATAGATGGTACGATAACTTGTTCTTTCAAACATGCTTGAATTTCTTGTGGATATATCAACCATGATTTTCGATGTCTGGCATCAATACCAATGCCTTTACAACCTTCCTTTATTAATATATAACATAATATACCATTACCACAACCTAAGTCTCTAAATTGCATTTTTTCACGAAAATCTTCACCATATATTTTAATCCATAATTCAATTAAAAATGCAGCAATTGCAATATCTTCAAATACATGTTTTTTTGGATCAGTAGATTCTGCCCAATTTTCAACTAAAAATTTTGAATATTTTTTTTTAATATTTATATATCTATCTTGGAATTTAACTTTACCAACAACTTGATCATGATTAACTCTTTTTTCATAACCTTGCATAACACCTTTTGAATGCTTATAAGCAGTTTGTAATAATCTCCATGCTGTTCTTACAACTCTTTCGGATTCAGTTTTGAATATCTCTCCATTTTCAAAAGGAATATAATGTACTGATAAAATTCCTTCGTGCAATAAAATACCTACACCTTTGACAAAAGGAATATAAAACGGGCACTCACTTTCTTCTTTAATATGTGGAATATAGACAACTAATGAGGTTTCTGGGAATTTATCAAAGCTATTCATTAACAAACATGTCTGATTGATTAAGAAATCTTTATATGGATTCCTTGGTATCATTCTTCTTACAATCTCAATTGATGATTTTAATTTTAAATTTTCATTAATATTAGTATGTTTTATCTCTAAATCATCAATATATACAGATTTTGTTTCTTCATCAGTAATTTCAGATTCTTTTAATTTTGTTTCAATAATTTTTGATTCTTCTCCACTAATATCATATGTCACTTCTTTTAAAATATCAGCTCTTAATACTGCTGTTGAATTGATATTTGGTTCCCTTATAACATTCATCATAGCAGTTTCAAAATCCAATTTTTTGAAAGGTACTATATTTTCAGTTTCATATAAACACATCCATTCGTCACCTAGTATACTTTTCTCATTTATCATAAACTTAAAAGCATCTTTATGAGCTGCAGCACTAGAATTCCCCATGTCTCTCAACTATTTTCGTTCTCAAATAAGTCTACTACCTCGCAACAGATCAAATATAATCCTTTCAAAAAGAAATTGGAAAGCTCTAATGAAACAATTTTTTTTAGTTATAAGCCTCTTTTAAGTAATTAATAGATGATGACCATATAAGCATAAGCATAAGATTACTCGATTCTTAATCTAGCCATTCATTTATTATTGTACTTGCTCATCTTGAAACTTCCACTGAATATTTTTTCACTCATGAACTTTTTTCCAGTCCCACTACAAATCATTCACGCTAAGAGAAACACTAGTAGCAGAACAGATCTCATAGCAAAGGAAACGGAAAAACTCGTTGTCTAAACAGTAGGCACGTGACTCATTGAATTGTGTTGAACGAATGAATCTACTACTTCTTTTTTTTGTTTTATATATATACCTTTGTATATCTTTAAATCTACTTGGCATATGCACTTCAAATCATTACTCCAATATGCTATACATTCTAATTTACAACGTCTTTTACATCTTTACTTTATACCAGTTAATTAATACACTGGGCCTAAGGACATTTTAGGTTTTCTACTGTGGAAGTTTCCTGTTTCGAAAAATATTCAAATTGAAAAACTTGGTAAAACCAACCTTTTCTTGGATATTAGTGAAATAAGAAGCTAACAACTACATCAAAAACAGAAACATTAGACTTTAGGAATCGGTATATATATAAATTCATTTATTGCATATTTATTTGTATTTATTTTTAAGTTATTTGTTTAATTATTAATAGCCAACTAAATTTTAAAATTTAAAAGCTATTGTAGACATTATGTCAAATTCTTCACAGTATGTTAGATTGGTTTAATTCAGACTTTTATTGATTAGGAAACGATATTTCAAAGAGAAACCTATTGTTAGAAAATAAAAAAGTTCGTTTCAGTAACTTGGTTGTTTCCTAAGCGTGTCTCTATATATTCAAACATATTTTACTAACAACTTATTTTAACAGATTCAAACAACTTGAAAAATTAGGTAATGGTACTTATGCCACTGTTTATAAAGGTCTAAATAAGACTACAGGCGTTTACGTTGCTTTAAAAGAAGTTAAATTAGACTCTGAAGAAGGTACTCCTTCTACTGCTATAAGAGAAATTTCTTTAATGAAAGAATTAAAACATGATAATATTGTAAGATTATATGATGTTATTCATACAGAAAACAAATTAACTTTAGTATTTGAATACATGGATAAAGATTTAAAAAAGTATATGGATTCAAGAACTGTTGGTAATGTACCACAAGGATTAGAATTAAGTTTAGTTAAATACTTTCAATGGCAACTTTTTGAAGGTTTATCATTTTGTCATGAAAATAAAATTTTACACCGTGATTTAAAACCACAAAATCTTTTAATCAATAATAAAGGTCAGTTAAAATTAGGTGATTTTGGTTTGGCTCGTGCATTTGGTATTCCAGTTAATACATTTTCAAGTGAAGTTGTAACATTATGGTATCGTGCACCTGATGTTTTAATGGGATCAAGATCATATTCAACTTCAATCGATATGTGGTCCTGTGGTTGTATATTAGCAGAAATGATTACAGGCAAGCCATTATTTCCAGGCACAAATGATGAAGAACAATTAAAACTAATATTTGAAATAATGGGTACACCAGTGGAAAGTATATGGCCAAGCGTTACAAGCTTACCAAAATACAATCCAAATTTCTTACCACAATCACCAAAAGACTTAACGAAACTTTTACAACCAGGTACTGCTGAAAAACTTGATGATAAAATTATTGATTTACTAAACGGATTATTACAACTAAATCCTGACATGAGATTAAGTGCTAAACAAGCTTTACATCATTCTTGGTTTGCCGAATATTATCAACAACCACAGACTCAACCACAACAAACACAGCAAACACAGCAACCACAGCAACCACAGCAACCACAGCAGTAACAACAATAATATGTTACTATTAGGAGATAATTATACTTATTAAAAAACGTGTACACACATACATATACACACACATATATATATATATATAAGTAAACAAAACAATGTACCATACTTTTATGGAAGTTTATCGATAATAAATATGAATCATGAAAGAAATTGTTTCTATCGGATTCACTTATTTAGGGAGTATCGCTTTCTGTATTTCTATAAAAATCATATTCATTCTTTCTTTAAATATATACACATAAACAGAAAGATGTGAGTTTAAAATATAAACAATTATAATGTAATATATAACCAGACACATTAGATAAAGCTTTATGTTTTTTTAAAAGGAGAAAGGTAGATATATCTGTGGTTACAATTGCTGTTTTAATGGGCTAGTTGGTTAAATCGTTGAAAATAAAAACCGATAGCATTTCTGGTATAAAGAAACAGTTAATGAATAACATACACATATTCTAATTGAGATTGAATGTTATATCTGCTTGTTATGTTTTTCATTCATTCAATAGTATGCATTTTATTAGTGTTTATGTTATTAATTGAAGTTAGCCGCCGACCTTTTTAAGAATTTGACTTACGTACATGATGATATGGGTAAAGTTTAAGTTAACCTAAGTAAAACTAAACTATTCTCTGTATAGGAGAGAATGTGGGAAGAGTTAATATTGGTAATGAAATAATGAAATATGATTATGAAGGAGACGAGGTTATGAATTACTTGAATCAGATGATAGTTAAATCTGAAAATATTACAATATTAATTTTCAATATGGCAATACTCTAAATATCTTCGAGAAAATAAGAAAATACTTTGCATTTTGGACTAAGTGGTTTAATAAGCGCGTTTTTCATTACAATATTTATCATTAACACAGTAAGTCTGATTTTAGTGTCAGTATAGGAAGTTTTCAACATTCACTGGGTTTTTCAACTTTTTCGGGTAGTATCATTTCGTAAGAGCAAGTAGGCAGAAAATTCAATATCTTCTTCCACTTTCCTATTCGTTTTTCATATTCCAGGGTTGGTTAGCGTATGTTTGAATTTTCGATATTAAATTTTATTCAGAAAAAGAAGAACGTGAGTATATTTTTTCTAGTGGAAAATTCCAATGCTTAGGCATATTTGAAAAATCTGATTCAACCTTCAACAATAATTTATACTTCAAAAAAAAAAAAAAAAAAAATAAAAAGAAAAAAAGAAAAAGAGTTTACTTAATTACTACGCGAACGAGGTATTTATTCATATTTTTCTTATACGGAGAAGTAAAGCTAAAGAGTTCGTTACGCTTATATTATTGATCACTTATACTTCTTCAAGTGTATCTTTAAAAATAGTGAATCAATCAAACAGACATTATTTCAATAAAGAATATTATTTCAATATAACAATATTTGTTCAATAATAATAAATAAATCCAATTGAATTTAGTTTAATTGAAAGATCATAATTATTGTTTTTCTTTAGCTTATTCCATCTGAATCAAATTTGAATAAGTTATCTATTCAAGTTATTTGTTATTTGTTATAACAGCCAGATAATCTTTTATTGTGCTAGGAATATAATAAAAACTGAAATAATTTTGTTTGATGTCCTCGTCCTCTTTAAGAGTCCTTATTATTGGAAATAATCCAAATGTATTATTATATGCTTCAAGGTTTCATTTAGCAAAAAGTATTCAGCTATACCACGTGAACAACGCCAATTCATCTTTAATACAAATTGAAACACTGTATTATGGTAAAGATACAATCAAACTGAAAAATTTATTTTCAGATATACCAAGTTTAATTGATGAATTATCAAACTCCAGTGAATCAAATCAATATTTTGATTTGATTATATTTAGCGCCACTTCATTACAAGAAATATCTTCAATTTCATCGAAGCTAAATCCAATTGTTAACAAAAATACAAAAATCATTGTTGAAAGTAGTGGTTTCATCCAATTAGAACCATTTATTAAAATGTCAATTGATCTTCCACAATTACACATCTTTAGTATTATTTCTGATTACGATATTCGTGAAATTTCTCCAAATAATTATAAACAATTCCCAAATTCAAATAATGTTGAATTTAATAACTTATATTTGGGTTCAACTCAGCCTTCAAACAATTCTTCTATAACTTTAACATCCAACAAATATCCAAAAAATGTTACAACTTTATTAGAAACATTTGAAAGGTTATTTAAAAAATTGTTTCCTCATGATAATATCGATTTATGTAATAATTCATTATCAGGATTTTTATCGAAACAATGGACAATGGCCATTCCAAGGATTTGTTTTGACCCACTTTTAATAATGTTAGATGAGCAAAGTCCAAGTGAATTACCACGTCAAATCCTTGCCAAGCCATTAATTTCTGGTTTAGTTACAGAGTTAATTACAGTCGCAAAAAGCATGGGGGCAACATTACCAAGTAATATGGATAATGAAAATAGCTTATTAACTTCGTGGCAAAACTCATATCCTGATCCATCAGATTTACCAAATTTAGTATATCATTTTATTAAGAGAACATCATCTTTAAATACAGATATTCTTTTACTACAACCAATATTATTAGCAGATGATAATGGTATCAAAACCCCTTATTTAGAATTTTTATACTCTGTTATTTGTCAGTACGATAAATTTAATAAAGGTCAATCAAAATGGTTCATTAGATCAGAAGATGTACAAAATTCCAAAGACGAGTTAAACGATCTAACACAAGAAAGGGCCCAATTGAAACAAACTGTCGAAGAATTAACTAAAATGCTTCATGATAAAGATAACGAATTGCTTTTCTTAAGAAATTACCAAAATCAAAGTAAAATAGATGTTGACTCTTTACAAAATCAGATCTCAAAATTGAAAATTGATTTATCCAACCAATCAACTAAATATGAAAATGAAATTGTCGAATTGCAAAAAAGGGAAGTTTCAACTTCTGAGCAAAAACCCTCTTCAAATGAGACACAAAAACTGGTTTCACCAGACCTAATACAACCAGAACAGAAATATACCGCTACCGGTACTCCATTATTAAATGATTTGGAAGATATTGCTGTTTATGGGACATCTTATGAGCAATCTGGAAAAATTAACACACAACCAATGATTATGCAACAAAGACCATTAGTTCAAAGTAATTCATCACCATCAATTCCAGAAGAAAGCATTGAATCTTCTCAAAGAGATAGTAATAAAGATATACAACAGAGAGAATTGGACTTACGTAAGAAAGAGTTGGAATTACAAGAACGTGAACTAGAATTTCAAAGAAGAGCAATTCAACAGCAACAAAGACAAATGATGGGATCTGCGAATGGAAACAATCCAGTACAACCTCAATCTCAATCTTACATGAGTGGTAACAGTAGAAAGTCATCACATCAGCAATTACAACAACCTGTTAATACCAGACCGAACAGATCAATGTATGGGGCTTCAAACTCTTCAGCTGGTAACTTCGTTGACCCATCTTTTCCAAACACTGGCTCCAGCTATCAACCTCAGATGAATATTCAATCTCAACATCATTATTCTATAAAGCCTACTAGCAGAAAAAATAGAAACAGTAACATGCCTCTCTTAGGTCACGCATCCAGTTTGGGGTTGAATAACGCAGCAGGTCCTCAATATAATAGCCAACCTAGATTATCATCCATGTCTTCACCAAGCCTACCTTCACAAAACAAATCAAGACAATCCATGCTTAATAATCCTAGCTCAAAAATGAGTATGCCCAAAGCTACTAGACCTAATACGTTTATGATTGGTAACCAGCCTTTGCAGAACAATGATCAACACCAACAAGGTGGACAAAGACAATATAGTCAAAGCACTATGGATAATAGTAATCCTAACATGTCCTTAAATTCCGTTGTTCATAATTCATTTGGTAATGCAAATACTATCTCCAATCAAGGCCAAAAATATAATTTAAATATGAACCTTAACACACCTGCTGAAGCCACTGAACAGGCAGTACAACATATTGAGGTTTCTTTACCAACAGCAAGAATGGAAAATAACACTACCTTTGAAAGTTCTGACATAAATGATAATAATGATGATGATGGTGATGACGATAGAGATTTTGGACAAAAGAGTAAGGAAAAGAAGAAAAAATTCAAACTTTTTGGAAAAAAGAAGAAATAATTTAACTTTAATAACCAAAATAGTGATTAATGTTTGTATGTTTTTTTCTTTCTGCACTATATATATACATATATCTATTTATTTAATTCAATTGTTCAATCCAGTGACTATTGTCCGACATGTATTGTATCTAATTCTATTTAATTAATGGATAATAACGTCTTTTTATTATATTAACAATTTTCCATGAAGTGTTTGCAATTCATTAAACCAAAAGTATAAAAAAAATTGAATCATGAATGAATGAATATTGATATGCTCAATGAAAAACTACCTAGCGTAATATAGCTAAATAAATGTATACGTCCCTATATACTTGTCGCTTTTTTACCAGTTGATTTATTTAACTCTAATAAATCCACCATTTCTTTATTCAGATATAATAATTTACTTCTATTTCTTCTGCATGTTAATGTATCAAAATGTCTTTTTAATGCATCTTTCCTTGCAAAACCTTTACCACACTGTGGACAAATATTTGGTAATATTGGTAGATGTACTTTTTCATGTCTTTTTAATTCAGATGATCTTTTAAATTCAACATCACATTTCGAGCATAAAAATGGTTTTTTATTATTTATTAATTTAATATCTGGGGCTGAGAGTAAATTCTTATCACCATAAATATTTGATTTCCTTTCATTTTGGCTGTAATTTTTTTTATTTATAGTATTGTATGACAAATTATTGACATAAAGAATATTTGATTTATCTTTAGCATGATTGTGTGCATTATCATTAATGAATACATCATTTGTAATTGTATTATTATTATTAATATTATTATTATTATAAGTTAGAGAATGGAATATTGATTGTGATAAATGTTGTCCATTGAAAATATTTGGATCAATTAATGCATCGAATTTTTTTGATTCTTGTTCATTCGGAGGTATGAATAAATCAATTCTTTCTAAGAGTTCTCTTATTACAGGCTCAATTGTTTCAATATTTAGTCTTGATGAAATAATTGCTTCTGTTGCTTGTTTAAAAAAAAGATTATCTTCTGGCATATTTAAAATATGATTTAGAAGATTCAGTATGCAACACAAAAGATTAATATAATTTTAAAGATGCCAGATCTTCGTTGTTTTGGTGTCGTATACTACTCTCCAACTTATTTCAATAATTAAACAGAATAACTAATGGTAACAGATTAGTTTCCAAGAGATACAAATAGAATTATATATATATATAGATAGTTTATGTAGTCTAAGTAGTTTATATACTTTTTATTCAACATTGTCAACATAGCTCATCAATTGTCCCAATGCTGGCTGATATATTTAATTGCATGGTCACTGTATAGAAAATGCAGCGATTCATAACTGAAAAGTTACTTCCCTTTGTGCAATTGCTTGTAATTCAATGACTATTCAAATTCCACCTGTCAGTTTCTTTCTTATCAATATGCAATAAGCTAAGTAGTCGCAAAGAGGGATCTTGTCCCAGTTGTCCTTATATTCTGACTCTTGAACCTTCAAGTTTGGCATCTTCTAACAGTGATCGAATCTGCACGCTGAGAGTCCCAAAATAACAACGTTGGATCCGAGAGACTCGGCCGGTGCAGGTTTCGAAAAGCCACAGCAGTGTTCAGGGCTGCGAGTGGGTGTCCGGTAGCACTCAGGGTATGTGTAAGATGGGGGATTACTCGGTAGGGTTATTCCATTTACGTACTGTTGAATGTTTTGGTTGTCGAGTGGTGCAGCTGCCTTTCATATCACTGGCTGTCTCTCTCAATACACTATACTTACCTTGTGTCCACAATTACCGCTGCAATTGATGCACCATTGTTGCTGTCAGTTACTACCGTTATACTAGGGCTCTACAAAGGTCTCGCTTTATTCTGGTTTGAAGAACCCTTCTGTAAACCTATCAGTGGTTGAAATGCGGAATAACTGTGTAAAGCCACACTTATTCACCAAAAAAACATTAGGTAGTGTCATATCACGTGATAAGATATACAAATTTGAATACATTGAAGAACCAGGGTACGTTGGTACAAACTGTCCGGTGTCGGACAGTTTGTGTATGAGACTGTAATGTGAACTCTGTAGATTAGGCATGGTCATCTCAATAAGTGAATACTTTATTCAATGGTGCATAAAGAACAGCAAGCTGTTGGTAAACCTCCTATATTTCATTGAAATAAAATATAGGATTAATTGAGTAGCTAAAGATGGTTATACTGTGGTATTGGTGCATTCTTAAAATGAGTTGATACTATATTTTTATTGGGGCTTGTATTAGGGTATGTATTCTATTTTAGGTCACAAAATAATGAAACTTTTCGTTTAAGTAGTCTACAATATTTTCACTTGGTAACTGAAACGATGAGATATAAGTTAAAACTTGTGAGCTCAAGTCTTATTAAAGGATTATTTTGATATAGATATATATATCTTCAATTAAGCAATATAATGAAGTTGATATGGTATATACAATTGTCAAAAAGGTTTGTTAACTAATATTATGCTTCCATCAATTAAATTGGTCCATTGTATATCACCAATAAAGACATCAATCTTAAGAACTACTAAATCAAGATTAGTACTAAACAATTTAAGCATAATACACACTAGATATGTTACAAATACTAGAAATGAAAATATAACAAAAATATCTAATAATAATAATAATAAAAATAATAATAATAAAGATGCATTACATTTATTGATTTCAAAATCATCTTTGTTAACAAAACTAAATCAAAATCCAAAATTTTCAAAATATTTTGATAGCATATCCAAAACAGGGACTGTAAGTACAATTACTTCATTTTTAATTCTTCATGAATTAAGTGCTATAATACCACTATTTGCACTATGGTGGATTTTGTATCAAGTAGACTTACCAGATCATACAGAGTTACCATCATTTTTATCAAATTTAATGACTAAATGTAATGAAGCAATGGAAAAACTTGTTGGTGATAAATATTCAGAATATGATAAACATAAGCTAATTCTGTCCGGTACATTATCATATATGGTGGTAAAATTGATATATCCCTTACGAATAATTGCCAGTTTGTGGGCAGCTCCATATTTTGGTAAATGGTTACTTGTACCATTTCAAAAATTCAAAAAAGTTTTCAGAAGGAGCTAATGGAAAATAATATTTAGATAAATAATTGTATATATATATATAATATTTTTGTTTAATTTTATTTTATTTTTCACCTTTGTATTTCTCGGAAAGAAATACAAAGAATAATAGTATACATATATAGGCTAATTTATTTATATCGAATAATTACAGAATATTATTATTTTTTAAAATTCTTTCTCTTACGTTTGATACCAATTAATCTCTTAACATCATCACTTATGCCGCTGTCATTATTTTTACCTTTCCCTTCAGAATTTTTAATTTCCTCAGTGGTAGGTTTTTTTGAAACATCTTTATCGCCCTCATCAGCAACATCTCTACGTCTTTTAGCATTCTCTCTTGATTGTTTTACATTGTCTCTTCTTCTCTTAACAACATTAGCATTTTCGATGGCAAATTCAGCACATAAACGTCTGCCTTTAAAATCATCTTTTTCTAATGCTTTCTTTTCATCTTCAGTTAAACCCTCTAATATTTCTTGTCTATTAACTTCATGAACATTCAACCATCTCAAACCCATCAATGCAGCTTTATGATCTCTAAATTCGATGAAACCATAACCTCTACTTCTACCTACTGTAGAACCTTTAACTTCCATAATAACTTTAGCTTGTTTTACAACACCATGCTTTCTATCCCTCTTCTTTAATTGATCAATTTCTTCATCAGACATAAACTTATATTTTTCTCTTGTAGATCTTGTGATTTCTTCTTTACTTAGTGGATGTCTTTCGTTGTTTTTCACTTGAGTAGCAAATTCAACAATAGCTTTACGACCTAATGCCTTCAATGATTTATCGTTCATAGCTCTTGGTAAATTTCTAATAGCTAATCTTGTTAAAGAAAGATGCAATGATGGGTTCTTCTTTAATTGTTCTATTCTCAGTTTAGCTGAAGTGTCTCTGATTTCCAAATCCTTTGCAGATAAAAGTGATGCTAGTTTAGAACCCTCAATAACTTTACCTTCGTTCAATAAATACATATTTCTTCTATCACGTTCACCTGGTGCTTTACCTAGAAGCTCTTTTCTTTTCTCAGCATTGAACTGGGCTCTTTTGTTTGCATCTTCTCTTTGTAACGTTGGAGAAACTGATAAAACACGACCTTCATATACATATTCTGGTAAAACGTCATCACCAATTAATAATGAAGTAGAACCAGCTTCTGGAGCATTCTTAACAACATAATTATATGTTAATTCATCTTTGAAAGCAACGAAAGCAGTACCTTTAGCTAACCCAGTTTCTTTATCTATAACAGGTAATGCATAACTAACAGGTCCAAATTTGCTAAAATGGGCTGCTAATGATTCTTCAGTTGCGTCATAAGGAATGTTACGAACAAAAATAGAGTAATTGTCCCTCCTGTTTTTCTGATATGTTTTTGTTTTTTCTTCTTTTTCTTCTTTTTCTTCTTCTTCATCTTCATCTTCACCTTCAACTTCTTCATCGGAAGATAGTTCTACATCATCTGATATGTCAACATCTTTTGATTCATCATCATCCTCATCTTCATCTTCATCTTCAGAACTTTCATCTTCTGATTTTACTTTTTCTTCATTTTGCTTTTGATAACCTTCCCATTTATTTTTTTGTACTGCAAAATCTACAGCAACAGCTCTGCCATCAATTTTTAGGTCCTTTGTGTTTTCTAAAGCTAATCTACAATTGCTTAATTTTTTCATTGTAACAAATGCAAAACCACATAATTTTCCGTCTCTTTTTCTTGGAATTGTAGCTTCAACAACATTACCAAATCTACCAAAAATCTTTATTAAAGTTTTTGGATCTCTACAACTCCAAGGCATATTTCTGATAATTAACTTTGGTTTACCCCTCAATAAAGATTCCTCATCAAATTCCTCATCTTTATCTCCTTCTTCATGTTTGTTCTTTTGAAAGTGGTCAACTTGTTTCTTTTCAGAATTATTTTCGGCAGTACTATCATCACCTCTCTTGGAACGTTCTCTTCTTTTAGCAATATCGATTCTCAATAAAGAACCATTCAATTTTGATTTTCTACCTTGAACTAAAGATAGTTTTGCATCTTCTTCGGATGCAAAACTTACAAAACCAAAACCTCTTGACTTTTTATTACTATCTTTGACGACAACAGCGTGCTTCAATGGAGCAAAGTCAGAAAAAAAGTTCGTTAATTCTTCATCAGTAACTGCTAGTGGAATTGATCTAACGAATAATGTCCTTCTATCCAAACCATCAGCATTTGCGTCAGAGATCTTAGTTGAAACCATCCTCATAGGTTTTGAGTCTTCAACTGCTTCACTCATTATATATAATGTGTCTGGGTTGATGTTTAAGTATCTTAAGAAACTAAAAAGTATATTAATAAACGATAATACTTTAACTGTATATATATATATTTAATCACTATACAGTTTTTAAACAGATGAGATGAGATGAGATGAGCTAGTTCAAAAAATTTTCAGAAATATCACATGATACGATTATGTATAATTATTAGTAAAGTGAAGTTATGCAATTGACAATACATACACTGTTGCGGTTTTTTATTATTCTAAATATCAAATATATAGTATTTATATTCTTTCCAATATATCAGTAACCAATGTTTTTAACTGAGGCTGTTCAACAGGAATCATTTTGAAAATATTTTCTAAAGATAGAGTATCCTTCTCTTTTTCTGCCAAATGAATAGCTTCTTGATAATTTTGACATTCCAAAAGCATTTTTTTCTTTTCTTCATATGATATACCAGATATCATACTTATGTATAGAGCTGCTTCTCTCTTAAACTCTTTTTTCATTAAATACTTATAAAATGGTTTATAACCAATTGGTGATTTTTTTTCATTAGCGAAGCTATGCAGGTCATCAAATCTTTCACTATCAACCAAAACTCTAAGTTTGATATAATAGAACCTTTTTTCATTTATTTTAAATGTCCTCACAAAGTCATTTACTTGTCTGTCCTGTTTCATTTCAATTAATTTCGATAGAGTTTTTTCTAACGTCAAATCAACAAAATTTTGGTTATACATATCTGATAATTTTTCTTGATATTTCCATAATGTACTTTGTCTTTGAAATAAATCTAGATCATACTGAATTACGTTACTATTTTGTGTATTTTTGTAAAGATCATTTATTTGCGACAGAAATGGCCTAATAGTTCCTTGCTTCTTTGCTTGAAATAAAATCAATTGACTTAAATCAAAGTATGAATCAGTTTGCCTGTAGTAATCAAATAAAAATTCGAAGTTAGAAAATTCAAAATAAGGAAATAATTGGTTATCATTCATCCCAAGTAATAGTAATTTCGTGAATTGTGCTTTCCCTAATTTAGTCTGACAATTTAGAAGCAGTGATATTGTTAATTCAGGGCATTTTGTTTTGGTAACCTCTTGTAAGGCTAAATTATCGTCATCTAATTCCAAAAGTTCCATCATTTTATATTCCGGAGACTTTTCTAATAATGCTATGTTTCTAGCTAGTTTAAATCTTCCTTCGACAAAAGCAGCATGGGCAATATTTATCATTGGTATATAGTCAGTATAGGTAAGGGATTTTAACCTTTTTTCTATAATATCCAATAATTCATCATCTTCCAAATCATTAGAGATTAATAATTTAGAAGTTGCCCATGAGATAAATATACTTGGAAAACCTTCTTTATAGTTAACCAATTTACATATTTCAAAACAATGGTAGAATTTTTGATGCATTAGCAAAACATGCATTATACCTTTGATGGTCAGAAAATTATACTGATCTATTGTTAAAAAAAATCCTAGAGTTCTCAAAGCATTCAGCACTTTGATTAATTTACAAGCATCCACAAAAATTTTAGAATCATATGTCTTTTCAGAGAATGATGCTTTTCCAAATGAAGCAGCTTTTAATAACTTTTTCTGTAATTGAATATCAAATTCATCGGTTGCAGATTTTATACAATCTCGAACAGCGCTGTTTAAATCAATAATTCGTAAATTTTCAATTGCCTTTGGTGCATGATTTTCTATTAAGTCTAATGAATCCAACAAAATAGCAGATGAAGCAGTAGATCCAACCTGGAAAGTGTTTACTGTATATTGTGGTACTCTTTTAATTATGTGAACCCCCTTTTTGGTAAATACTTTTAAACCATCAAGTTCTGTTCTAATATGCATTACCTGTTCAGGATACCAAAATGTGATGTATGATCCATCTGGTCCATAAAGTTTAATTTCATCTTCAAATGAACACGCAATTGAATCATTTCCACACCACCTAATTTGGTTTGGATAGGATTCTAAATCATGTTCAAAAAGTACTTTTGAATTCTTAAATATATGTAATTTATTAAATTTTGCATTCAGCAAACAGACAAAACTTTCTGAAGATATTACAACTTTATGCCATTGAGAATGTGGCTTGATTTTTGATAAAGACCTCGATTTAATATCAAATTCAAATACATGGTTTACATCTAGCAGAATGATTCCATTTCCTTCTTGATTCCAGTGATCTTTTGTAAGCAATGTGTAATGTTCTGTATTTTTATATATGCAATCTAGTTTGTTTTGGCTTAATTTGTAGATATCCTGTGAGTCTCTCATAATTATATAACCATTTTTATAATCCCATATTGTATCATCAATATCTTCACTGATTGTTACTGTGTTAATATTGAGAGGTAAAAAATTTACAATTGTGTTTATTGATCTAGGTGTTACGATTACCAATTCCTCCTTTTCATTATAGTCTAGTTTTATAATTTCACCAAAATTGTCTTTTTTTATACTCACCAGAAGTTCAGTTAAATAGCTATAAACCTCTATTGAATCATTGGTTTCAGTTGAAATACTTGTAAATGAAAAACAAGTCTTATAATCATCATTTCGAGGCCATTCCAATGAACATAAATGCCTACTAGTATAGAATACATCTTGCAATTTTTCCCAATTTAAACTTGGATTTTTCATTGTTCTTCTTGCTTAGCAAATAAAATTCACAAGTTAGAGCGTAAATTTAGTCAATTATCTCAAAAAACCTTCAATAACTCTTATATATCTTATTTACAGTATCAATTTCAAGAAAGTTAAATAGTAAATATTATTTCCTTTTTATCATTCATTATGCATACGCTTTAAATCATAAAAAGTTTGAAAAATATATATATATAAGAAGCCATTTCCTGGATTATGGCTGTTTTAATGAAACATTTAAAGTTATCGTTAAATATTGATAACAAATTATTGATAATCAGGGAATAAGATTAATTAACCATATTGAGTATGAGTATCGTAACATTAGTATCAAAAGACAAGATTGAATTTGAACTAGACAGAGAGGTAGCTATTTTGTCTCCTACATTAAAAGCAATGCTAAATAGTTCATTCATTGAAAAAAATGGACATGTTGAACTGCCGGAACTTGAATCAACTATTCTTGCAGTTGTCGTTGATTATTTGAATTTCAATTTCAAATATAAAGATGAGGATGCAAATAAGGTGGAAATCCCAGAGTTTAATGTACCTACCGAGTTATCTTTAGAATTATTATTAGCTGCTGATTATTTACACATCTGAAGGAAACGACTACAGAGACAATATATTTGGAGAACAAATGATTGTACTATGAAAACCATTTACTTGTTTCATTCTATGCTATAATGAAAATAAATGATTATATTATAAACTATAAAATGAAGTTATACACTTATAACATTATAAAATTAACTTTTCTAGTTTTTGCCATTGTAGCATTCACAGGACAATATGGACATTTGAATGAATTTGTACCATTCTTCGATAATTTATCTAATGCTTTTCGGGATATTACATGATGACATGGTAATGAATATGGAGGGTTTTCTTCTGTAGTTTCCTCTTTTAATACTGGGCATATAAAAATCGGATGGAAAGTTGAAAGAAATTCAGGAAGTTTGACATCAAATGGTAATTCGTCTTTTGTGGTCCAGTCAACATGTAAAGATTCCTGTATTGCTTTATATTTAATGAAAAATTGAAAAGAGAGAATGCCACTTAGTATGATTAAAAATAACGATGAATCGAATGGTAATCTATTTGTACTACAAAAACATTCAGAGAATATTGTAATACATTTTGTAGATTGTTGAATTAATAATTCATCAATATTATTTATTTCTTCATTTAAAATCATTCTTGTTATCAAAGGTGATACAAAAGATATCACCTTTGAAGAATATTTATTTAATTGAGCAAATGGGAAACCACTAGTTATATAATTATAAGCTTCAAAAATATTATTATTTTTAACTAAATTCAAAATATTTAAAACGAATAATTCAAAATGTAAATCAGAACTTTCTGAACACCATTTCAAACAACTTTCAGTATTCAAATTTTTTAAATCTTGAATGATTTGTCCCATATTAATATAAGCGCTTGCTGTGTTTTCATCAATTCCATAAACTTCCTTTATATATTGAATCATATCATTTGTATTTCTAGTTGGTAAATTTCCCATATTATATCTTGAAATATGATAACCAATTGCCTTATCAATATCTTTTTTTGATTCTAAAGATATTTTATTTACATACACTTCATCTAAATCAAATTCATGAAGTTTACTTAATGCATTTTTATTAAATTTTATATATTGAGATGATATTAATTTAGGTTGTTTTTTTACAGAATTATTCCACTGTTTATACGATTTATTTAATTTATCAATAATTAAATCTCTTTTCTTTGATGATTTTGTTAATTCTTTTTCATTCTTCTCATCTTTTGATTCAGTATCTTGAATTTGTTTATTTAAATGAGCTTTCATTTTCCTTAAATGTGTTTTAAATTCATGAGTATCATCATAACACTTTTGCAATAAAGTTTCATTCAATGATTCATCAGAATATAATTTTACAAATTCAGTATTCAACGTATCTAATATTCTTGACATGGCTAAGTTTGTATTTGTACGTATATATGAATAAAGATAAACAGGGAATGCGATATACCACTAATTTAATATTTCAACAATCAATATTATATTGTCATTTCCTCTAATTAAAATATATCTAATCATCTTATAATTTACTAAAATTGGTAGATAATTGATGCTCCTTTTTTTTTTAACCCATAATAATCTCTTCCCACATAATAAATTTTAAGACTTATGAAAGACAGCAGTTACCCGCACGCATTCAATTATGTATAATAACGAGAAGTTCCAACTATAATCAAATTGATCTGTGCGTTACGTTGTAGTATTTTAATAAGGAGAATATTATCTTCTTGATCTACTATCTAAACATCTTTGTAAATGTGCAGCAAAACGATTTGCAGAAATTTCTCTACCACAATTTTTACAAAAGAAGTATTGTGAAGATTCCTGTTGCTTTGGACGACCTCTAACGTCTAACTTACCTGTTGGGTCGTAATGGTATGGTTTTAAATCAGGATATCTTGCCTTAATCAATTTCTGATTGACTATTTCTCTTGAAACGATATCTTGTATTATTGTGCTGATTAAGTTACTATAAATTGATGATGATATAGACTCAATAGACTCGGACATTTTCTTTTTGTTTGTGTATGGAATTATTAGTAAGCTTGATGCAAAAATATAATCAGTAATTTCGTTATTGAATATAGTAATAGTGTGACAATATTACCTTCTCTATTTCAATATATATATATGATTATATATCTCACTACTGAATCAAATACAAGTTTTTATATATCCACCATCATATAATACCAGTCTTACAATTCAAGTTTTTTCCATTTCAGATAATTATTTTTTCAATATATTGCCAGTGATTTGGCGAGGGCTTCTCCAGGAAATAAACTGTAGGTAGACTTGTATATATAATAAGAAAACGAGAGAATGCATCTCGATCAATAGGTAAGTAAGTTCTCCACTGAATGAATGAATACCTGAATATAAATTGAATGAATAAATAATTGAATTTAAAAAAAATAGATAAATAGATTAATAGATTAATAAATAATAAATAATAGAAATACAAGGTAGTGGGAGTGAGTGAGTACACTTATCAATGTATTGTAGTTTAATTATAATTTTGGTGAAGTTTGAGAATCTAAAGCTGTTCCTTCAGCTTCTTTACGAATTCCAGCACTTAGTCCTTTATCTACACGAGCAAACATTGCATAAACACGGTTTCTAATTTCTGGATCAGCACCACAAACATGACTTGCAATATTGTGAATTAAATTTTGTTGTTGATCTTTTTGTCTGCCTAAGACAGCAAATAAATTTCTTGCTTGTACAAAATCTACATCACCTGGTGAAGTTGCCCAATGGAAAGGTTGTGCAGGACCTGTCCAAAATTCTTGATGTTGTTGAATTGGTTTTTCCTTTTGGATATATTGATAATTCTTTGAACTTGATAAATATGGTGGTTCATTACCAAAATTTCCATTTACATTCATTGGACCATCTCTAATCGCTGGATTAAACATTTTTGATGCATAAGGACAATTAACAGGTACTTGATGATAATTTGGACCAATTCTATAACGATGAGCATCAGCATAAGAAAATAATCTTGCTTGTAAAACAGGATCAGCACTTGCTTCTTGATATGGTACTGTATTACTTGGAGCAAAAGCAGCTTGTTCGATTTGAGCAAAATAATTCAATGGATTTTCATTTAATACCAACTTACCAATACGACGTAATGGGAATTGTTTATGTGGCCAAACTTTTGTTAAATCAAAAACAGAAAATGGTAAATGTTTTGATTCTTCTTCTGTCATTGTTTGAATATAAACTGTCCAAGAAGGTGGTTTATTTTTTGCAATTGATTCATATAAATCTTTTTGTGCATGATCTGGATTTTCACCAGCTAACTTTGTTGCTTCTTCAACAGTTAAATTTTTTATACCTTGATCAGTTTTTATATGAACTTGAACATAATACCAATCACCATTTTTATTTGACCATTTATAAGTATGACCTGAATAACCATTCATATTTCTATAGGTTGCAGGAGTACCACGATCAGAAAATAAAATCATTACTTGATGAATTGCAACTTGATTTTCAGGTGTTGTTAAAAAATCCCAAAACATATTAGCATCTTTTAAATTTGTTTGTGGATTTCTCTTTTGTGTATGAATAAAATGTGGAAATTTAGATGGATCACGAATAAAAAAAACTGGTGTATTATTATAAACCCAATCTAAATTTCCTTCTTCAGTATAAAATTTTGTTGCAAAACCTCTTGGATCTCTTGCTGTATCAGCAGAACCTTTTTCACCACCAACAGTTGAAAATCTTGTTAAACATCTTGTTCTTTTACCAATTTTATTAAACATTGCAGAGCCACAAATATCGGTAATATCATCAGTAACTTCAAAATAACCAAATGCACCAGAACCATGTGCATGTGGATTTCTTTCTGGAATTCTTTCTCTATTGAAATGTGCCAATGAATCAATTAAATTATAATCTTGTAATAATAATGGACCATTTTGACCAACTCTCTGTGTTGCAAATGGTTCATTAATTGGCATACCACCAGAATTTGTTACAATTCTATCTTTCCTAACATCTGATGTATTTGTTGTGTCTTGATTTTCAGTCATCATTTTTTTTTAATTACTGTTAATAATATTTATGTGTTTATATTTCTTCTTCTTCTTCTTCTTCTTTTATATCGTTATCGCTATAAGTAATCTTAATATATGTTTATTACCTCACTATCTGCAATACCAAGAACGAAATAACAGAAGTTATAGATGGATGTAGATTTATATATGTATATATGTATATATGTGGGTGGGTGTAAACAAATCTAACCTGATATCCAAGTGCTATTTATACAAATAAATATAATCCCCACTTGACTGACTTCCAAATTAAGATAAGAATAGAATGACAAATAACTCCTCTTTTTACTCCAACTTAGCTTTAATTCCCGCCATTGTGATCATTCCAATCATTTATTCTGTTAATAAACTTTATGTCTATTCAACAACTCGGCGGCAGCCGATCATCCCAATGTCCATTAATTCATTTTGTGTCTCAAGATGGATTAAATGAGATAAATGGTGTGATTTATTATGGCTTAAAGCCGGGACTCATTCGGGATTACCCTTAAAAAATTGAAAGTCCGATTGGTCCTTTTAAATAAGAGGGCGGGTAGGGTAAGAAAAGAGATGCTCTGTTTTCTTCTCTTCCAGGAATGTAGAATGAATGTATGTATGTATGTATGTATTGAGAGGTATATAGGGAAATGCAGGTGTGCAGTTGTTAAGGTGTGCAACCATGCAAGCAAGGATCTAAAATGTATTATATCATTTATTTGTATTTTGTATGTAATTGTATAGAGAAAAACAAGCGAGAAAGTGGGAAGGTAGCCCCCGGTGAGGTACTATTTTAATACTTTACCATCGGCAATTTCTTTTGATTCACCGTTAACAATAACTGGTTTGTCCCAAGCCCACATGTTGTTAACAAATTCTCTGTCTTCTTCTTTAGTAGCATCTAGCTTAGTGAAAGAGTAAGATTCCCAATCTGGGGCAACATTGAAAGCTGGTTCAAAATCTTGACCTCTAACCATAACAGCACCAACAATACCATTACTGTTGTTTTCACCGTAAACGACTAAAGAACCAAACATGTACTTGACGGAACCAGATAATCTGTTAAAAAAACCACCAACTAAATTGTTAGACATGAAAGTCATTGTTAATTCATCATTATATTTGTAATCAACTTTCCATAAAGAATATTCTTCAGCATTGAAGTTGTCCCAAAACCATGGTAAAGCAACTGGTCTAGTGTCTTCGTTAGAGTATTTTCTCTTCCATTCATCTAAAACAAAAGTAGATCTACCTAAAGATTCTAATGGATGCTTTGGTTTTTTTTCTGGAGCTGGTTCTCCAGATTCTTCAGCTACCTTAGCTGGTTTTTGTTGTTGTTGTTGTTGTTGTTCCTTCTTTGGTTTTTCAGCTTTCTTTTCCTTCTTTGGTGGTTCGAGTTGTTTTTCAATGAATTTAAAATCATTTAATTCGTCTTCAAAAGCTGGAGATGATCTTACAGTATTAAACCATCTAACAATTGATGGGTTTTCTTTCCTCCATTCAGCACCAAATAAATAATTAAAACCTCTAACAAATGCAGCAGCAGCAACAAGATCAGCTAAAGTAATATCTTCAGTAACTAAATAAGTATATTCTTTTAATCTGTTTTCAAAAATATCAGTAATTTTTTTAACATTTTTTAATGCATCATCAACATTTTTTTTATTATATGGTGAAGTACCTCTTAATGGACCAAAAGCATTTGCCATTTGACCAATAAAATCACTATTAGCTAATGATTCCCATCTAATAATTTGTGATTGAGTCTTAAAATCATCAATTGGACCTAATAATTTTCTTTTCATTTTTTCATCGTCACTTAAATTAATTAAATAATAATTAATAGCCATAGCTTCTGTTAATGTATAACCTTTATTGTCAATAAAAGCAGGTAATTTTTGTAAAGGAAAATTTTTAGCAAAGCTTTCAGAATCATCTTGTGGGTCAACCACTTTAACATCTAAATTTAAATGTTTTACTAATGTTCTTGGAACCAAACCTCTAATTCTAAAATTTGAATATAAAATACCTTGCGACATCTTTGTTTTTGGTAATTTTATTTTTCTCAATTAACTGTAAAGGTTTATAAGAAAGATAAAAAAAATAAAAGAAGATTAAATTCAGGTTAGTAAAATGATAATACTGGTATTTAAAGGTTCAAGTAAAGCATCTTATCACTCTCTTTGAATTGTATCTTTCAATAACTATTTTCTACTAATCTTTCAATCTTCGCAGCAATTCAAAATTTCAAAACCCATTGGCTATACATGTGACTAAACTTTAAAATACTCAACCCGGGTAAGCGTTAATAATTTATTACCATTACTACTCTTAATTGTTCAATCCTAAAGCCAAGAGGATGCATCGCTGATAGGTAATGCAATAGAAACGAGCATGAACTCCTTTTCTTCTTTATCCAAGGAAGGATTTATTTTCAGTGCATTTTTAAAAATGCATGTAATATACTAAATAAATTGTAAGACTGACCGTATTCAAACGTTTTTAAAGCACTGTGGATAATTCACATACACTTTGTGATAATTTGCTTGATCACAGGTTTTATATACGATATACCATGTAAATTACAATTAATTTCTTCTTATGATTCTTAATTTATTTTGTTGCATATGAATTATTGATAAGTGACAGTTTACTAATTCAGCAGTTTTTGTAAAAGATAACCATTGTAAAAATAGTGCTACAACCAGGGACTAAGATTGAAACTACTATGTTTATTCCTTGCCTTGCATAGATTCAAGACCCAATGATAAAATATCTAACTTTCTAAAACTTGCATGCAATGATGGATAAAACATAGAGTAATAGAATGTTCTCGTGTTTAATATATCAGGGGAGATATCGATGCTATATATTGTAAGACCAGTATGCTCGATTATTTCATTGTCATTCTC
Source organism: Vanderwaltozyma verrucispora (assembly GCA_030565105.1). Taxonomy (NCBI): domain Eukaryota; kingdom Fungi; phylum Ascomycota; class Saccharomycetes; order Saccharomycetales; family Saccharomycetaceae; genus Vanderwaltozyma; species Vanderwaltozyma verrucispora. The sequence goes on from JAJMAX010000042.1 coordinate 37,301, forward strand.
ATCCATGGAACAAGAAGAAGGAGAAATGAAGTAACATGTAAGCACCTCACACCCATCTAATTTAAAAAGTAATTGGCGTCATTGTTATAAATACAGAGAAGTGGTGCAAAATATCTTCTTGATTAAATTTTTTACTATTGCTAGTTTATCAAGTGAATTTACATTCCTACATATTTAAATACAAAATGTACACGGTATACTAATGAAGATATGTTTTAAAGACCTCCAAGTATATAAAGAATGTTCAACTAAGCTTGAGGCTCTCCTAATGCCCTAATTAGGCCTATACCCTGACCTGATCCTCTCAAATTCACCTTTAAAAATTCTTCTCGGATCCGAGATTTTTGCAGTACTCTGTTCGGTTTTTCAGTAGGTTCGGTCGATCAAGGTTTCTGAAACCTTGACCAGTTTAGTAGATAGTGATCAAAAAAAAAAGTTTGACCGATACCCCCTGATCTAGGATTTGAGACCTCGATTGACCTGGATTGACCAGAATTGACCTGACCATGGTCCTCATTTTATTGACCTTGACCTTAACTGGAATTACCCGCCTGGAAATTTTAGGTCCTACTATGAACCATACGGTTGCTTCAGCACCTACTTCGATCACATAGAGCGTCTGAATGTAGCCAAGCTTGAAAAAATTTGGACCACCTTGTGGAATTTATAAACCCAATATATATTAAAATACTTTTATACGACTGGCAGCAACCGATCTTGTACCCTGGAAAGAATTTATTAACCAGTTCTTGACAGAATCTTGACAGAATCTTTACTTGTAAAATCTCACTCCTGATCGACCGGGCCTGTTTGCCAGATATATCTTTAATATTTAGTAATCGTTCTAAAATGAAATAAGAACTCACGCCAACGGAAAAATATAATATGATAAATCAGTGCATCTATGTTTGCCCCCATAGCCAGAATGTATTTCACTTCTCCATTTCGTTGTGTGGCACTTATTGCTTAGAGCTGCATCTAAAAAGCATATTTGAAAAACTCGATAAGATCTTCCCCGAACATAAATAACTTTCTAAATATAATCGTACGCCTCTAACAATCTTTAAAAATACCACAATTAATATATATATATATATATATATATATATATTAAACTTAAACACACTTAGTACAACCTTAAAGCTCAGAGGAAAAAACGTTAGAATGTATTTTGTTCAATAATATATTTTGTCAAGTGAGAAAATGAACATAGCTCACTTGTCTTTTAACATAAAACATTGTACAAAACAATAACTATCAATTCGGTTTTCGTAAATGATCGACTTTTAACAAATCGTTGTACATCAATTAAATATATTATGCAAGCAAAAGAACAAGTACTCTTCTTCATGATTTTTCTGCACCAATACTTGATAGTAAACATTCTCCTCTCAGACAAACCGGTACTAATTAAGCCGAAGAAGAAAAAAAATCGCACGTATCCAAAGAAATTTTACAGTTAAAAAGAGTTTCAAATTTTTAGTTTTGGTCAAAATCCACAACACTTGAAACAATTTGCTTGTCCTTGAATATATTCTAGATTTTTCATTATTTTTGAGATCCACTATATTTGCCATACAATGATTATTATAATTAAATGATAATCGGTACCGATCAGCGTCCTCACTGTATGATGTAGTAATACCACATATAGCCTATATCTTTATCTAAATTAGCTACTTGATATTAAGAGACGTCTAGGGTTCTTTTCTTCTAAAAAATTTCAATATTTTAGTGAAACACCAATTTGAACATGTTTTAAAACAGTATTACATTAGTGACGATACATTTCTTCTATTATGAAGAACCAACCACACCAGATTAATCAATGTAAATTAATAATTATAAAGAGGAGTAATTCGAAACCGTTGATTTACTGAAAGAGAAATATTTCCTTGCCTAGTTTGCACTGATATTTGTGTCTAATTATATAAAAGGTTCGCTATTTTAAATTATAGATAGTTTATAATAGCGAGAAAACTAAAGTGTACAAATTTCTTCACGCATATATTTATTTATATATACGTGTGTGTAAAATTGATAAATCTCAACTTGTAATTTGTATTTTGATATTCGATATATTTTCTACAAAAATTATTATTAATTTGCAATTACTTCTTTCAAATATTGTCAATTTTTTAATTATTATCCGAAACTGAAAATTGAGCGATTTGACAAAATTCTGATATTTTTATTCAACAAGCAAGTGGCAACATTATTAAAAATTTAATTAAAAATATTTTCCAATTGTACAATTTAAAATGACAAAACAACTGTCACTAGTATTAGAAAATACTCAAGAAAATAAAAATTCATTTTTATTTAGAAAAAGAGATAGTATTGATAATACAACATTATCTAGAAGAGGAAGTGTACAAAAAATTGGTTTAATGTGTGTTTCACCTGGTTTAGATAAAGATACTTTAAATAACGCAATGTTAAGCACAATTAAAATATTAAAAAATATTGAAAAAGATCAAAAAGAAATGATAGAAAGTAAGTTAACTGATGAAAATGAGACAGATATAAATAAACCAACAAAAGAAGCATCTAATGATATTTCAAAATGTTCTGATACATCAACCGGATCCATATCTTCAGATATCAGTATAAATAGTAAAACTCAAAAAGGTGATTTGAAAAATTCTAGTGGAGTATCTTTAAAGAGAAAAAGAATTCCACAGCCTTTAAATTTATCAGATGGCAGTAATAGTGCAACAAATTCAACTTTTCAATCTCAAAATGGAAGTAAGTATCCATCAATACAGAGTGCACCATCACGGGTTACAAGGCATATGCTAAAAAAGAAACCAAGGGTTCAATATTTAGGAACCACACCGTCGGTTGCAAGAGGACCAATACATTTGAGATCCTCTTCCATGTTTCAATATGGAGGACCTCAAAGAATAAGAACACCTTATTACCCATATCATGCTACACCAATGATGGATCCTTATATGAACCCATACTTACAAATGGCAGGTTATCCTATGCGGACATCAATTCCTGGAAGTATTTCTTCAGCTCAACAATATGCATATCCTTATCCAAGAACAGCTATTCCTCAATCATACCAATCTCAATTTTACAATAATAATGACAGTAATCAAAATATTGATACAGAAAAGAAAAATAAAAATATACCTACTGAAACAACTGGGAATAACGATAATTTAGAAAGTAAAGGAAAAGAAGAAAGTAATGAAGATAATGGTATTAATGAGGTAATTGATGAAGAAAATGATGAATATACTCAGTTAGCCCTCGATGTAGAAGATGATGAAGATATATCGCCAACGACACCTGCTCCAGAATCTGTAATAAATGGTGAATTAAGAATTTCGAAACATATGTTTGGGTTTGAAGTTCCATTAACCTCACCAAAAATGGATAAAAAGTTGTTTCTAAGCATATGTGACAAAATTTGGGATGAGTCGGAATCATTATTACGTAAAGACATGTAACGTATATATTGACAGCATTATAAAATATAAATTAAATGTAATAGTATTCTATATAAATATATGGTTGCAACTAAAGACTAAAAATATGGAACTCTTCTTAATAAAAATTAAAGTAATGGTAAAATATTTAGATCAATTTTAATGACAATTATTGTGTTGAACCATCTTTGTATGGTAATTTTTAAATACACTAGCACTTAATATATATCCAGTTATATTTAATCCAAAAAGTTGGCGGGAAATATTTATTAAAATGTATTTATGTTTATTTATATATAGGAGGTCTAGTTTCTTTATTTCTCTGTAATCTGACTATTAACCAATCAGCTGCTTCTTTAACACCTTCTCCAGTTAAAGCACTCACTGGTAAAACACGGCTATCCCTTGCACTAATATGTTCTGCCATTTTATTGAAAATCTGTTTTATATCTTGGATTTCCATTGTATCAGGTCTATCTTGCTTATTAGCTAACATCAGTACGGGCACACCCTCAATTTCATCATCCATTATAATTGAACGTAGAACTTCACTCCATTCATCAATACGAGAGCTGTCAGTACTATCTACAACAAATATGATTCCATGACATTGTGCATAATATTCAGACCACATTGACCTCAATGATTCTTGTCCTCCAACATCCCAAAATTTTAATATGCATCTTTTATCTTCCATCGGTATTTGAGCAACATTTTGGCCTACGGTAGGTGATATTTTATTTAAATCCTTTGATGCCATTGCGAATTCTTTTTTTAAGGTCTCTAAAAATGTAGTTTTACCAGCATTATCTAGACCTAATATTAATATTGAATAATGTTCTTTACGATTCCAATTGTTGTATAAACCTCTAGCCAAATGAAACATGGGTTAAAATTATGTCTACTTCTAAATTTTTTTTTTTGAATTTTCAATTGGTGAGATAATAATATACATATATATTAACAACGATATTATTTATGTTTCAATTATCTATAATGATGCTTTATGTATATATTAGTGAAATAACACAGCAGGTAGAGTTGCATCCTTTTTGCAATTTTTATCAGTTACGTTTCCTTTTAATGCAAACTGGCTTATATTTTTCAATAAGATCGGAATTACGTTTCAACGGTAATAAAACTTAAAAAAATATGATTAAAATGAATATATATATATTTTTAAAAAACTCTTTTTATAATTTATTATATATTTTTGTATATAAGATTGCCTATATGCCATTAATAAATTACTATGCATGTGTATTAATACGAAACTAATTCCAATTTTTTTTATTTTACTAACATTCAAACTCCAATATGATGAAATGTTCATCACCGAGCATCATATCGATATCAATATTATCAGGGTTTTCGTTATTTCCCAGATTAGATGATATTATATTGTCTCTATCTTCATTAGGTACAAGTTTACCACCAATCCAATTTAAATTTCTTAATAAATTTGAAACATTATCAACATCTGATCTATTAATGTATAATCTTAGTAATTGTAAATCTAATGAACTTGCTAATTCTAACAATGCTAACAACCATTCTCTACTATCATGAATTAATATTTTCTTTCTCTCTGATATTGAGAGTTCGATGTCTCTGTTGTTCCCGTTCTCTTTATTAGTAGTAGGATTAACGTTATTTTGTGGTAATATAACATGGAAACAATATGAATCAGATTTGCCCCAGATAAACTCTTCAAAAAACAATGGCAAATAAATTAATGTATAATTATAACCTAAATTTCTCCAATGAAATAAATTTTTGTTGTTGTTGTTGGCATTCTTATAGTTATTATTATTTGAATTTTGTAAATTCTTCTTAACCATTGAATTCAACAAATTACCTAATTTATTAATAGTATTTTTTTGTAAAAGCTTATAATTTTTTTTATTATTATTAAAATAAAATGGTAATATAAATTGTAATTCAGTTAATAATATAATATCCCAATAAAATTCAATTACGTTATTATAATTATTATTATGAATGATATTAATATCGTTGTCACGCACACCAATCAATTAAGCCATTGTCATTTTTAGAATAAATAGTAAAGAATGAAGAATCATCATTAATTTTATTTTTTTTAATTAAATTTTTAATTGAAAATGTGAATGACATAGCTGTAACTGATGGTTTTATTAAAATATTTTGAACTTCGTTAGTTGACAAAATATTCAAAATGTGTAATTCTTTCTTCTGTAATGATTCTCTTATGCTAGCCATGGTTATTTTGTATTTGTATTTGTATGAATGTATATGTGTATGTTATGATGATATGAGTATGAGTATGAGTATGATTATGCAAATATATATGCTATTTATTATTCGTTATCTTTATATATGTGTGTGGGTTTGGGTTTGGGTGTGAGTGTAAGTGTGAGTAATTTAAAATTAGGTTAAAGTATAATTAAAATAAGAGAATTTGGAATACTGAAGAGAGTAAATGAAGTATATATATATACTTTTTTCAATATATAATAATTACATGTGCATTTAATACTAAATTGTTAGTCTCTTGTGCTCGTAGTAATTAATGGTGGTATATTATTTTCTCTGTGTATAACTGGATGTGATGACTATACATTTTTGCAGTAGCAAGCACAATCCGATCGGTCAGTTGGCCAAATATTACATAATGAAATTGTTTAATGAGGGAAAAAAAAAAGTGGACGAGAAACCGCCACAATTATGATATCGTGTAGTGTGATGCGGTATGTGGTGCTGTGTGTCACGTGTAGTGCAGCCCTGCACACAAGACCCCAACACCACACGCACAGGCTCACGGTCCCTTCGACCGTACATAGTGATACTGATTGTTGCACACACACACACACACACACAATAGAACGCGAAACTAACTAGGCGGCTCTGTTCTCTCTGTGCAACACTTCACGCCCCCATCACCGAAACAGACGCGAAGGCTTCACAAAAACTGGAAAACTTTTCCAGTTTTTCTCTCTTGTTCAATGTGCCGTGCACAGTGCACACCCCATCGCACAAAGCAATAGCCTTCTTTCATTGTTTCACTGTTTCACTGTTTCATTCGCCTTTCATTTACTTACACAACTTCGTCAATCAATCTAATTAAATTAACTGCTCTTCCCTTTCCCTCGTGAATCGTTCTTACTTGCAAAGACTCAAATACGTACGATTCATATGAATATATTCCATCTATTCTTCGTGATTTTGTCAAAAATTAACAAACAGACAGAATCGAGGCTGGTATACGATTCTTGATGCGACTTTGATCTTAGTAGTAAGACTTCGGAAAAATATTCTATTAATATCTTACATATTTTATATTTATATTTCATATTTATATTTCATATACATATTCACTAACTGCCAATATAAAGAAAGTGATTTGATTTTACCTAGAAATCTATAAATACATGTTCAATTATACCATATTTATATACATATATATATAAATATTCTTATAAATAAATAATATGGTTAGTAGCATTTTACAATATTATTCACTTCGTTTTAGACGTCATGGTATTAATAAAAGAATAATTAGATTTTCATTTATTTCATTAGCAATTATTTCATTGATACTTATTATAAAATTATCAAATAATGATGAAAATAAAGTTAATGATATCATTGAAAATGAAAAACAACAATTACCAATTATTGATGAATCAAAAATTTTTAATAAATTCCCAATGTTAAATAATACTTATAATATTATGAATGAAATGGGTAATTCATTTAGTCCTGAACAAAAGGGTAAAAAACCAAAAGCATGTTTTGTTACATTAGTTAGAAATAGTGAATTAGATGATATGTTAATCTCAATAGGTTATATTAGAGAAAAATTTAATAAAAATTATAATTATCCATGGGTTTTTTTAAATGATGAAGAATTTACTGATGAATTTAAAGAAAAAGTTACAAGTATGTTAAATAGTACTGTTGAATTTGGATTAGTACCAGAAGAACATTGGTCATATCCAGATTTTATTGATCAAGATCGTGCAGGTCAAACAAGAATTGATATGGCTAATATCATTTATGGTGATTCAGAATCATATAGACATATGTGTAGATTTCAATCAGGTTTTTTTTGGAGAAATGAATTATTAGATAAATATGATTGGTATTGGAGAGTTGAACCAGGTATTGGTTATTTTTGTGATATTCCTGATGATCCATTCCAATTTATGCAAGATAATGAAAAAATTTATGGTTTTACAATAACTATTCATGAATTTGTTGAAACTATTGAAACATTATGGGATACAACAACAAAATTTATAAGTAATAATACACAATATATCGCAAATGATAATTTAATTAAATTTATTTCGGATGATAATGGTGAATCATATAATTTATGTCATTATTGGTCAAATTTTGAAATTGGTAATTTAAATTTTTGGAGATCAAAAGCTTATAGAGAATATTTTGATTATCTTGATAGAGCAGGTGGTTTCTTTTATGAAAGATGGGGTGATGCTCCTGTTCATTCTATCGCAGCATCATTATTTTTACCAAAAGATAAAATTCATTTTTTCCCAGAAATTTCATACTATCATGTACCATTTACAAATTGTCCAATTGATAATGTAATTTATAAAAAATACAATTGTGAATGTAATAAGAAAGATGATTTTACATTTAAAGATTATTCATGTGGTGTCCAATATCATGATGCACAAGGTATAGAAAAACCAAAAAATTGGAAAAAATATTCAGGTTAGTTTATTTGATTGGTTTATTCAACTAGGAAAAAAAAATGGTAAACAATGAATACCCTTTTTATTCAATATTTTTATCACTAACCACTTCATATTTAAATATTTAAATATCTATGTATATATTAATATTTAAAACAAATGCATTTAAATTACTACTATTTTTATTTTTATTTTTATCTTTATTGATGGTATTGTTATAAAAAGTGAATGACATCTAGTTAAAAGTATAAAAATATATATTTTTTTCTTTTGATAATTTTAATTTTTTATGGGAGTGTTTGAATTCAAAATATAATTTTATTGAAACTCTTCTAAAACTCATATTTAATTCAATTTGTTATTAAAGAAAGCTGAAAAGTCCTAATTTAGTGCTTTTTTTAAAAAATATTTTAAGATATTTTTCTTAAATTAATTATTATTTTGATAATATATACCTGTCAATATTCAATTTTTCGTTATAAATAAAAAATAAATTAGTGACTGTAAAAATTCATTGTTGGTGACGATGACATTGGCAGGTCATCGAATAAAAATTGAGTATCTTGTTGTTGATTTTGATTATTCAAATTTTTATAATTATGTTTGCTATAAAATTGATTAGTTGGGAATATATTGTTATTGTTGAAATCTGATGAAGAGGAATAATTATTTGAAACTGGAATTGGAATTTGGTTTGAAAAATTAATAATATTTAAATTCTTTTCATTTAGTTCAACTTGATCTTCATCAACTTCTTGAATTCTAAATCTTGTTAAATCATTACTAAATACATTGTTACTGGTAAAATTATAATTACCGTTAGTATTATTATTATAGGTTGATAGCATTGGATTTTGGAGACTTGTTTGGAATATCAATGTACCATTATTATTGTTGTTATTATTACTAGACATAAAAGTAGAAGCTATATTTGAATTAATATTACTAAAATAGTTATATGAATTTGCAGTTGTTGATGAAGATGAGGATAATGATGATGAAGGAGTCAAATAGTAATTATTAGTACTATAGTTATCATTACTGTTACCTAATGGGTTTGACATTGAATTTGATCTCGATCTTGAATTTCTACGTTTCAATTCATCAGGTGTCAATAAATCTGAACATTCAGATGGAATATAATATTCAGCAAATTCATCGAATTCTTTATTTCCAATAATATTTATATTATTATTTGCAGTCGCATTAATAGTTTCAGACTTTATACTTATTGATGATGGTTGTGATGATTTATTCGATGATGAATTTGGTGGTGTTGAAATTAAGATATGTGAATTTACGCAATTATTACCAAATTTACAATTACCTTTTTGATAAAATTTACATGGTATTGACTCTGCAGAATTAATTACATTTAATTCATGTGAAAATGGACAATGGTTACCAGCTTGACATAAACCTTGTTTAAAAAATTTACATGGTACATGTGAATAATTTTTTGTTGGTATTGAATTTTTTGTAATTAATAGATGTTTTGTAATAATTTTTTGTTGTTCCGGAGTAAAGCAACTACTACTACTATTGGAAGTAGTATTGTTATTTTGAATTATATTTTCATTTATTGCCATGCTAAACTGTATGAATGGGGTGGGCGGGAGGTTATGAAGGTGTGAGTTATAAGTGTGTATTAAACGTATTTATATATTTATATATTTATATATAAATAGATATATATATAAATATGACTTAGATAAGTAAAAACATAAGGGTTAAATGACTATGAAACTACGAATAATATTTGAATATATAATTATCTACTTGTTTATATAACTTTAGCAGTTTTTATTCAAACAAGATTGTAGATTGTAGATTGTAGATTGTAGATTGCGTAATAAATGGTATATCCCTTTTAGCCAATATCATATAATAAAATGTAGCAACGTCACATTTTATTATATTATATTAAATTAATAAATAGGTGGTATAAAAAAATACAATACAATACAGTATTATTAATCTCTTTCCTCATCTACTCACTGACCACCAACCACCACCACTCGATGTCGTCCCTTTACAGCAACACATTGCCATATCTCGTTGTGACAGATGAGTGACAGTTTTGTATATTAGTTGGGAAACCGTGGGAGATGCGGTGAGATAAGATAAGATAAGATCACGGCTATGGCTGGTTACCCGGTGCACGCAATGGTGGTTATGCCTTGCCAGTATGTGATGTTCGTGTGTACCCTTTAATTGTCACGGAGCAACTGTTTCATGTTTATGTGTTTGAGGTGAACCGAGGGAGTGTGTTGTGTGTGGCTGTACCCTTAAAATTAGTCCTATTAATGTGATGTTTCTTGTGGTTCATTTGAAAATGGAACGGGGGGGGGGGGGGGGGGGGAGACGAGGAATAATATTTTTAATATTTGCTTCCTGGATGTTTCCATTTTGTGTTTTGCAATTATCACTTTATGTATTTATTAACCAATTTTGCTTTTTAATTAGCTACTTACTACAATTAGAAAAGTACGAGAAACATGTGTGAAGTAAGTACAGTACGTTATAACTACCTAAATATAGTAAAGTACAATGCAATACAATGCAATACTGTACGGTCCAAGTTAATTTAACCCATTTTACTCAAATTTATATATGTAATTTTGATTCAAGGTTGCAGTTTAACGGCGGCTAATTTTCATTTCATTATTTGTTGAAGAATTGGGTGTTTGGGTTTTGTTCAATATGACAACGCGCAATTGCGCGTTGTCATATTGATGGAAAAAATAAATATTTTCATATTATCATATATTATTTTGTTTTGCTTCGATTGCTTTTGTTTTGTTTGCTTTTTTGTTTTAACATTTGTTTACTAAAATTTTATGATCTATCTATCTAGAAGAATTAATAAAAAAATAATATAATAAATTTACATATAATTAGATTTATTATAGTATTATATTATAAATAAATATACTGAATTGAACTCAGAAAATGAAAAATATTGATTAAGTAATGCAAAATTATTCAAGTGAAGAGAGTAGTTTTAGCAAATCAAATAATGATATTAATGATATTGATGATATGAATGATTTATATAAAAAAAAAGATAGATCATTGAATGGTGTTACAGAAAAATTTAATTTAATCGATTTAAATAAGAATAACAATAAGAGTAAAAATAAAAATAAAAATAACAATAACAATAAAAACTTTGACAACGAAGATGAAGTTGTTGATGATGATGATTATGATGATTATGATGATTCACAAGAATTAGATGATGAAATTACAACAACATTAGATAATATTAATAATACTACAAATAGTAATAATTCAAATAATAAATATTCAAATGGTTTAAAATTACCTGAATTAAACGAATCAATGACACCTTGGAGAGCATCAAATTATAATGGTTCTAATAATAATTCAGCTAATAATGATAGCTTATTATCACCAATTAATACTTTAAAAAGGTTAAATTCAAATTCACTTTCAAATTCAAATTCAAATTCAAATTCAAATTCAAACTCAAATAGAAATTCTTTTTTCTCAAATGATGGAATTATTAAGACAACATTACCTTCATCTGCAATTACTTCAGAAATTGATAATTTACAAAAACAAATTACTTCATTCAAGTTAAAAATTAAAACTTTATTAGAATTAATAAAACAAATGAATTATTTAAATGATAATGATACAAATAATAATAATAATAGAAATTCATTTTATAATAAATTAATTTCAACAATTTCACAAAATGATGAAATTGATGATTTAAAGAAACAATTAATTAATTTAAAAAAAATTATTGATGATAAAGATTTAGATATAAATAAATTAAATGTTGAATTAAATGATTTACAAAATGAATATTTATCAACATTAGATTATGCAAATGAAAATTTAAAACATTCTGAAGAAATTTCAAATGATATTAATGACCTCTTCCAATTGTTTTTAAATAATAATTTAAATAATATTTCGATTGAAGAAAATTTAAATATTAAAAGTGCTAAAAAAATGTCTTCGAATTATTTAATGGTTAAAATGAATGCATTAGTTACAATTATTAAAAAATTAATTGATGTAATTAAGAATTACGAAAATCAAAATGATAATTATGCAATTGCAAATAGCACTGCTTTAAAATTAAATAATTCTGATGAATACGAAATAAATGATGAAAATATTAATAAAAATAATCAATTAATTAATAATATAAAAAAAAAAAATATTAATTATGATAACAATAATGATAATGATAATGATAATGATAATGATAATGATAATGATAATAATAATAATAATAATAATAATAATACTTTGAATAGTAATTTAGAAGATGCAATTATTGAAATACATAATGAATATGATAATTTTATTCAAGGAATTAAAGTTAAAATTGATAATTCAAATAATTTAGAAAATATTTTATTTGAAAAATTAACAAAACAACAGAATTTAATTAAAAAAATTCTGTTAAAATTTAAAAATATTAATAATAATAATTTAAGTAAATCAGATATTATTGAATCTTTGAATGAAAAAATTAATGAATTTGATGAAATTTTAGAAGAAAAAAATAATCATATAAATCAATTAGAAGAAGAAATTGAAAATTATAAAGATAATCAAGTCGAAAATGAACAATTATTAAAAGATTTAAATATTGAAAAAAAACTAAATGAATTTAATAAAGTTAAAGAAGAAACAAATATTGATCTAATTGAAAAATTAGAAAATGATATTAAAAATTCTGAGTCTTCTAAAATTGAATTAATTAATATTATTAATCAATTAAATAATGATATAGAATTATCAAAAGATGATGATAACAAAATCATATCAGATTTAGAAAATGAATTACAAATTATTACTAATAAATTTAATTCAATGAAAAAAAATTATAAAGAAATGTCAATGGAATATAGTTCAATTGAACATGAATTGATTTTTTTTAAAAATGAAAATAGTAAATTAACTCAAACTAATTCAAACTATCATAAATTTGAAAAATCATTAGTAAAAAGTGAATCGGATTTTGAAAATTTCAAACAACATTTATTATTTCATTTAAAATCAACATTTGAAATTCTAAGAAAAATCTTACAACAAAATTCAATTGATCAATCTGAAAAGAAATTGAATTCAATAGACCAATTGAAAAATTTATCAAATATCAAATTGATTCAACCAAAATTAGAATCAATCTACAATTTTGTCGAAACCGCATTAGAATCAATTGTTGAATCATATATGAACATTTTATTAAAAGAAGATGAAGTCTATGAAGAAACATCAAATAATGTTCAGTTAAACAAAGAATTAGAATTAAGAGTTGACGAATTAGAACGTAAATGGATATCAGAAAGAGAACGTCGTAAATTAGATAGTAATGCTTCAGAAATTCGAATACAAGATTTAGAAGATGAAAATGAATCTCTTCGAGAACAAATTTATAAACTTACAATGAAAAATAAATAAACTCTTAATAAATTGCATGAAATACAAATATTTCTATATGGATTTTTCCATTTTATACATTAAAATATAGATACATACCTATAAGAACTAATAAACTAGCATATAATTATCATTTATAAAGAATATTCATTTATAATTGGCTTTATTTCTAACAATTTTATCTACATTGGTCTTATTTTTCTGTTTGTAATTGCTCTTATTATGTAATTTTTCGTTAAAAGCCGTTAAGGAAATAATATAATCTAAAATTTGATATATCTTTATTGTATGGAAAATTTAATTAACTTAATAACAGAAATGGCTAAATTGAGCTTTTCATTAATTCAATTGTCAGAATAATAAAATATATATATAAAGCAGTAAGGCAGTATTGTATCTATTACTCCCTTGTTTTGTTACATGCAATGGCAAAGGAAACTATTAGAGTAGTGATTTGTGGTGACAATGGAGTTGGGAAATCGACTTTAATTGCAACTTTAGTTAAAGGGAAGTATATCGGAAACATTCAAGATAAATTACCATCAATCAGTATTCCAAAAGATTTTTCTTCAAGTCCTTATTCTCCAAAGAATACGATATTAATTGATACAATTAATAACGACGTCGATACCTTACATAAAGAATTGAAAACAGCTGATGTTATATGGTTAGTTTATTGTGATCATGATTCTTATGAAAGAATTTCCTTATATTGGATGATGACCTTTAGGTCATTAGGATTAAATTTACCAGTTGTATTATGTAGGAGTAAATGTGATGAATATGATGAATTTAATATTGGCTTTGTATCTGAAGATACAAAAATTGAAGATGAAGAATTTATTCCAGTGTTAATGGAATTTAAAGAAGTCGATACATGTATTAAAATAAGTGCAAAAACACAATTTAATATTAATCAGGCATTTTATCTTTGCCAGAGATCTATAACTCACCCAATAGCGCCATTGTTTGATGCTAGAATTGGTGAATTGAAGCCACTTGCAGCTTTAGCATTGAAAAGAGTATTTTTATTGAGTGATGAAGATCAGGATGGTTATTTAAACGATGTAGAATTATTATCCTTACAAAAGAAATGTTTTAAAAAAAGTATTGATGTTAATGAGCTACAATTTATTAAGCAAGCTCTAAGTGATATATCCTCAGAATCAAATGAAAATATAGGCTACTCGCTATATGCACCGGGAAAGGGTATAACGAAAGATGGATTTCTTTTTTTGAATAAGTTGTATGCAGAAAAGGGACGTCATGAAACAACATGGGGGATATTAAGAGCATTTCATTATACAGATTCTCTGTCTATCAGGGCAAAGGTATTATACCCAAAATTGAGCATTCCTGATACAGCTAGTGTTGAACTAAGTCCAAAAGGCTATCGATTTTTAGTAGACTTATTTTTGAAATTTGATAAGGATAACGATGGTGGTTTAAACCAAGAAGAACTGCAGTTTCTCTTTAAAAGTACACCAGGCTTGCCACACTTATGGACGACTACAAATTTTCCGTATTCAACAGTAGTCAATGATAAAGCATTTATAACTCTACAAGGTTGGTTAGCGCAGTGGAGTATGACAACTTTTTTAGATTACAAAATTACAACAGCTTACTTGGTTTATTTTGGCTTCCAAGAAGATGCCACCTTAGCTTTACAAATCACAAAAGCAAGGAAGATGAGGAGAAGAAATGGTAAATTTTATAGAGCTCCTGTGACAGCACGTAAAGTTTTCAACTGTTTTGTTGTTGGAAAACCAAATAGTGGTAAAAGTTCTCTATTGGAGTCATTTTTAGGAAGATCATTTAGTGAAGCATATGCACCAACAATACGCCCGTGTATTGCGGTTAATAGTTTGGAATTGAAAGGTGGTCGACAATATTATCTGATTCTTCAGGAATTTGGAGAACAAGAATTAGCAATATTAGAGAATAAAGATAAATTAAAAGAATGTGATGTTCTATGCTTTACTTATGATTCAAGTGATCCAGAATCGTTTGCCTATTTAGTAGAGTTATTCAATAAAAATAGAGTTCGCTTTGAAAGTTTACCTGTAGTATTTGTAGCATTAAAAGCCGATTTAGATAAGCAACAACAAAGATGTCATATTCAACCTGATGATTTTACGGAGCATTTATTTATAGATCACCCTCTACATGTTTCCTCTACGTGGTTGAGTTCCTTAAACGAATTATTTATTAAAATTACAGAAGTAGCACTTGTTCCGAGTCAAAATACTGTAGGCCTTCCTCCCGAATCGAAATACACAGAAGAAGACTATAGACAAGCTGCGATACTGGTTGCTTCAACAGTAGGATTCATCACACTTTCCAGTTTTACTTTTGCAAAACTGTTCAGATCTTCAAATTACAATAAATAAACCAGTCCTTAAATTTGAAAACCTGCAATAATATATTATGTAGTATCTATATTCAACTTATCAGTATCTTATATTTTTGTAAATATAAACATATATATATTGATTTTTCAGAAACGAATACAATTTAATTAGAAAAGTGTGTGTGAGTCTATATATCGAAAGTTACGTATATTTGGATATATCACAATGTACTTTATTTTTATTTATTATTTAGAATATATATTCTATATTGTCCTATAAAAAGGTATTGTTATTACTTGAAGAAAATGGGTTAACTGAAGAACTATTATTTCCAGTAAAGAAACTTGTTTCTGGTTTTCGTAGATCTCCTTTTTTTGGAGATTTGGCATTAGCATCGTCACTAACTTTTCGATATTTAGGTATTGATGAAGCTCCTGTTGTGCCAAAAACAGCTGAAGTTGGCTGAAGAGCTTGTGTTGAATTTGATTCGCCATACTCATTTCTGTTATAACCAGTAGAACTAGTTATAGTACTACTAGCATCATCAAATAATAACCTAGTATTAGTTTGTTTTCCGAATGCATCCAAACGTGCTGTTTTTTCAACGTCAGTCTCGTTTGTATCCATAACTACTTTACCCATATCAAATAACTCGGTTTCATCACCAGTTGCTAATCCATCAGCCGAGTCACTTACCTGTAATTTTGGTATAAAAGAAACACGATCGTCCTTCATTGGTTGGTAGCGAGAATCTGGGTTTCTGTGTAATAGAGCCATTGTACAAGTGACGATCGTAAATACTAACAAAAATAATGCAAAAGCTGCATTTAAAACAAACAATATGACTGCCATAATAGATGAAACGACAGGTGGTTGGCCAAATAAATTGCTGAAAAATAAAAATATTAAAGAATTTATCAAGTTAACCAAATGGATTGCAATATTGAAAATATTGGTACGTTTATCCAAATAAGGTCTTATCCAACATAAAACAATAAAATAGAAAAGTTCAATAATGAAAAGGATCATGGCTTGTGGCTTCCCATGCTCTTGTAAAACCGCAACAAAAAGTGATCTGAAAAATGAATAAGTCAATAAAGGTACTAACCACCAGTATCTATCGGCATGGAATTGACTGTACAAGAATCCAAACTTATTTAAAAATGTTGTATCACCATATAATAAATATGCAGGCGTTTTGTATAACCTTAGAGATTGTCTACCTTTAACAATGACTCTGATAGTTCCATAAAGTAATAATCCAAAAAATACTATTAAAACAACGACGGCATCTACAACAATAGCAGGTGAATCGACTTGAGTAAACTCCCATATTGTCAAAAGAGATACTTGTGGAAAGGCAATTACTGCCATTCTAAATAAAGTACCCTTCATAATACTTGCCCAATTTTTTCTGTATTGAAAGAAATTTACAGTTTCTGGCATAAAACGAGCACGAGCTAATACTTCCAAAAGTGCTTTAAAGAATACCAAAGCAAATATTAAGCAGAATAGAAAGAATAAACAAAATACAATACCAGTTAAAAAGAAATTCGATAATTCGATTCCCGCTTTAAATGAAACACGTTCAATACCACGTAAAACTAAAATTTTACTAGTATATTCTGTTGTATTTCTTTCTGTTGTGGTATATAACTTTGAATCATCCAATATATCATCAAAATTGTAATCACTTGCAGAAGCAACACTGATTGCTCTTTTATATAAGTTTTTTAACATTCTCTTCTGAACACTAATTGATAATACATCTTTATTTGCGACAACAACTGTTGAGATACCATTTGTTGCTTGAACATACCAATCAAAAATATCTTGCATAAATTTTGCATTAATGATACCCATAGACCATTGGAAATTTTGAGTCCAAGCAGCAGCAATAGGCGGAACTCTTGATACACCCATCATTGCAGTAATAGAAAGATTTTGAAAGTAAATAAATAATGAGATAGAATTTGAAGCGATATGAGCAGCAGTTACAGTATAACCAATAACAGAAACAAATGCAGATGTTAAAATACCAATACCGGAAATAGCGGCAATTGGCCAAGCAGCATATTTCGTTTGAACAGTTTTATCATTACTTAAAATAGCTTGAACACAAGCTAATGGTGTCGAATAACTTGTATCATTTTGTGAATAAACTAAAACACGGACTTGAGCATCTAAATCAGGCACAGTATAAGCAATTGATGGAATTTGGTTTGTTAAAGAATTATCCGTAAGTTGATAACTTGAGTATAAATCGATTCTACCAGCACTTAGTGGACATACATTAACTTCGTTAATACTGCATAAATCGAAGGTATTTTCAAAAATGTTTAAACCATAAGCAATTAATTCAGCTTTTAAAACAACATCACCACTAATTGTTGTAGTTGCATCAATTTTAAAAGTAATAGTTTGGTTATGAGGATAAAATCTAACATCAAAATATGATGCAGTAAATTCAGAATTTTCCATACATGTTAATAAAGATGATGTTTTTATATGTTTTGATGAGGCAGTTGTTTCATTACTTGCACCTGAAGTTAATGTAAATTGTGACAGAAGTGTCCATAAAAGAACGATAAATATATTAAAAACTTTCATTATTTGTTTTCAATCCATACATATAATAGAGTATTTTAAAATATAATGATTGCTTTTATCCTATTTTATTTTTTTTTTCCAATCCCAATAAAATATTTTATGATCTTGATGATGTTTGACTGTTTTTTCCGTTTCCAAGCAAAAAAAAATTCAAATATAAATAGCTATTGATATTCGATTATCCTTTTATTCAAATATATGTTATTAAATATATATATACGTCCAGTTAGATCATTTAAAATAAGTGAAAGTCTTTATTTATTTCAGTATTTGTTTTAAATTTAGTATTAATTTGATCAAATTTTGCTAAGGCGGAGCGGGAGCCTCATCAATATGAAAATTTCTCTAAATGGTAAAGGAATATAAAAATGTCAATAATCACAACAATTTGTACTTTACAATTGCTTGTTGTTGGTGGTTTCCAAGACAGTGACATCGAATGCAGAATGGGTATATAAGGTTACCGTCAATATGTGACTAGTCCAAGTTGAAGCAGCCAATTTGGATTATTTTTTATCGATTTAATCTTAACAATTGACGAAAAATATTGACAGGGGAAAGCTGAATCAGAGCATATATATTCAGTTTGCAAGAGAGAAACAAGGTTTGAGAGATTGATCTTTTGTATATTGTATGTTAGGTGAGAACTGTCTGCAGTTTAGATTCTTGTGTTTATATATATTTTATGTAATGGTGTAATAATTAGAGTTATGTAAAGTGAAGTTGGCATATTTTCTGAAAATTTTGAAACAAAATTGAGAATGAAAAAAAAAAATGGTTAGGGAATATATAAATATACATCTCTGTGTTTGAATGCATCCATTCACTGTCTTACTTGAAGCAGTCGAGATAAAACTCATTAACATTGTCAATAACAGTTAAAAAATGAGTTATGGTATCAAACCAGATGTTACATCTTTAGATGATGATTTAAAACAATTAAGAAGTTCAAAATTCTCTCAAGAAGCTATTGATGATATTCAAAGATGGATATTTGAATCTGTTTTAAAAGAAGCAATTAATAAAGAATTAACATTTTTAAATTCATTAAAAGATGGTATAATCCTCTGTAAATTAGCAAATGCTCTTCATCAAGCAGATAATTCAAATGGAACAACGGTATTAATTAAATGGAAAGAATCACGTATGCCATTTGTTCAAATGGAACAAATATCACAATTTTTAAGTTTTGCAAGAGTTTATGGTGTCCCAGAAGATGAATTATTTCAAACGGTTGATCTTTTTGAAGAAAAAGATCCTGCTATAGTATATCAAACGTTAAAATCACTTTCAAGATATGCAAATAAGAAACATCCTAATCTGTTCCCAGTTATTGGTCCACAAATATCTGAAAAAAAGCCACGTCCTCCTGTTAAAGGGAAGCCAAAACATCTTCAATCTAGTAGTGGCTGGAGCACAACAGAATATGGTTATATGAATGGTGCATCACAAAGTACAGAAGGTGTGGTTTTTGGTCAAAGAAGAAATGTTATATAAAGGTTATTTTTTAGATAAGTTTATAATTTAAAAATTTGAAATTGATAAGGATATTTATGATTGAAGTACTACTTATTTAGAGTAAGCATATACATATTTACGTAGTTTTCTGTTAAAGTTTCCAATTTTCCTCTAATTTACTTCTAAAAGTCATTTTATAGATTAATTGAATCATTGTTTTCAGAATTAAGTTCAATGATTGAGTGAATAGATCTTTTAATATCGATGGGTATATCATCATTAAAATCATGAGAATCATATATCAATGATTTTTTTTGGAGATGCCTTACACAAGACCATAACCCATGAATTGTATCACAATGAATTATCTTATAATCAAATGCATTATTTTTTTCATTATATTTATAAAAATCAGTGCCTGGAATAACTAAAAGTACACAATCTTGTCTCAAAACATCATCCCAGTTAATGTTCTTCTTTAATAAACCCTGAGTTATAATTATGCATTTGGAATCATGGTTATTTGACTCACTATTCTTCTCTTCATGAGATGATTGATTTGATTGCCACCATAAATATCCAGCTGTACCTAGTCCAGCAAATAAAACAGAGGTAGCTATTAATATATGTGACAAACCACTGCTATTTTTCTTTCTTGACATTAGTTGAGTGTCTCTACATAAAGATATGTTACGGCAGCAAGGCAGATCTTTGCTTTACCTGTTTCTTCACATAATCAATCATTCAACTTATCTAATTAATTAATTTATAGTCAGTCAGTCAGTCGCCTTTAAATAATGTAAGGTAATAATAATTTTATTTAAACACGAAACTGTAGATAGAAAAAAGATAGAAAAGCAACTAACTCTATTTGAAATACAATAAGTGTTAATATTTGAAAGAATCTTGTTGATTCAATAAATTGAATTAAGAGGTACTGTTAACTATGAGAATTCAACATAGTGAAGGTTCCAGATTTTCAGCATCAACAGTGCATTTAGAACATATCACAACAGCTTTAGATTGTCTAACGCCATTTGGTAGTAAGGAAGATGTTTTGGTTTTCATTGATTCTAATGGTTTATCATTTGTAAGAGAAAGTAATCATGTAATTAGAATTCAATTATTTCTTTCAAAAGAATTATTTATGACATATATGTATGAGAATCAATCTGAGGAGACTATGAAATTATGTGTAAAAATTAATCACATTTTAGATAGTGTAAGTGTTGTTAATAGAAATCTAGATGATATCATTGAATGTACATTATCATATAATGACTATGGTTCTCCTTTTGTCTTAATTTTTGAAGATTCCTTGATATCAGAAAGGGTCGAATATTCTACTTATTTAATAAAAGGAATGGATAATACTGGTTTAGAATTAGATCGCGATCAGATCGTATTTGAATGTATAATAAAAGGTGATGTATTGTATACAGCACTAAAAGATCTGAAAGAAATTGGTTGTAAGGAATGTTATATATATGCGAAGTCAGATGAAAATGGCGATAACATGTTTGCATTGATTTCAAAATCTCAACTTGGTTTCTCTAAAATAAAGTTACCAAATAATAGATCGATATTGGAAAAACTACAAGTTTATGATAATGATTCAACAACACTATTGTATGATACACCAATAATAGGCTTCTTTGATTTCAATTCATTTGATAAAATACGGATGAGTACAAAAATTGCGAGTAAAGTATTATTTAGGATGGATATTCATGGCTTATTAAGTGTAAATATTTTGAGTCAAACAGATGATGTAGTCATTACTAATACAAGATCATCAAAGGAAAAATTTAACCCAGATGTTTTTAATACTTCAAATACGAACCAATTACAATTACCTAAAGATTATCCAGGAATTGTAATTGAAGTTTGCATGTTAGAAAAAGAATCTATTAGTGAAACTGCACAAAGGGAAATTACGTTGTTGATGGAAACTAATGAAACTGGAGAGATGATAGAGAAAAAGTCAGTTGATATAAGGACAAAAAAAAGGCCTGATTCAATGGATGAATATTTTAACAATAATATTTTAGGTCTATCTAGTAAGAAGAAACACATAGCCAGTGCGTCAGTGACAGATGAAGGTAAACTTATTGGTAATTCAACAGATAACAATAAAGATGAGCAAAACATTTCTGATGAAGAAGATACTGATACTGAAAATAACAGATCAGACAATTATCCTCCATCGACTAATGATATACCCTTATTTTTTTAGTAAGATAGGCTATTTGGAGACCATTTACAATTATTGATCTCAGCTTACCGAGATTGCATAGCATATATCTATATAGAAATATATATTAACAATTAGCATTAAAATTTAAAAACAAATAAACACAATTTTTGAATGACAATGTCTTCTACTTTTCTTTAACAATAAAATAAATAATCTATGTAAATATATATTAATATATATTTATTTTAAAATTAACCTATTGTTGAGAGAAATGTTCCAAGATCATACCACGTTCATCAGTTTCAGCACCCCAGTTGGTAACAACAACAACGGAAGCACCGACAACCTTTCTAACGTTACCTTCACGGTCGACTTTACCTAAACCGGCCCATTCACCTAATTGCTTGGCATCAGCAACCTTGATTAATGGAACCTTGTTTTCTGGATCATTAGCTAAACCTTCAACTAATTTCAAGATGTTATCTTCAGTAACAGAGGAAACTAAGACAACTAATTGAGCTTGACCTTTAGTCAAAGCCTTGGCAGATTCTCTCAAACCTCTAGCCAAACCATCGTGGATTAAAGCAGTTCTTAAAACAACCTTTAAGGCATCTTCGATGGTAACTTCAGCAGTTTGTTCAACGACTTCTTGAACTTCAACAACTTCTTCAACGTCAGACATTTTTATAATTTCTTGATTATTAACTGGCTAGTAGGGACTTCTTCGACAGGTAATATACTTGCTCCGTGGTTATTTAAGTATTGTTTAAAAGATGTTAAATAACGTTTAATACACAGTCTTCTTATATAGTCGTGAATACAACAATGTTCAAGATTATGAGTGAGTAGCCCAATCTGGTATTAACATTTTCACAATTTTAATTTTTTCATGAAATTTTAAAATTTAATGCGAAGAAATCAATATAACCGAAAAAATTTGGCTTTACTTTTTATGTAGTTTATGGGTTTTGGTAAAATGTTAATAATGTACGGAGGTTGTAAAGATGTAGTCCGTTAAGAAAAAATGTGCCTCTTTAAATTTTGCTGTCTTGTTATGTGAAAGTTTAATAATTAGAATGTGTGGATATATATATATATATATATATTTTTTTATTACTTAAATATGTTGGATGTTAATTATTAATCGTGGCCTATTTAAACAATTTACGGCCAGGAAGTCCAGCTTTAATTACAATTGTAAAAGGTTTAATGGGGGGAAATGAATTGTTCAGGAATTTTTAGATGTATTTAGTATGAATTTGAATAATGAATGAATTGGATGAGAGAATGCTAGATTTGGTGGGATTATCTATATTAAATTTCTATTTCACCAACTGCCTCATCATTGTCATTCATATTAACGTCCTCTTCTTCATCAAAAGTATCTTGATATTCTACTGTTGGCTTGTTATTTCCTGTGTCATCATCCTCAAAATCAATGTCAAAAAAGTCATCGTCACTACCAACAATCTTTTCATATAAAACTTTTGCTGCAGTCACGACCTCATCATAAGATATTTCTGCAGATGGCATAGGCGTATAAATTACACCATTATCACTAGCTCCTGGAATAAATTGTTGTTCTGAAGAGGAATTCAAATCGAGATCAAAAAAACTTGCTTTTACAACATCGAACGGTGGTGTTGAAGTGTATTGTGTATAATATAATTTTAATAGAAATTGAACACTTTCTCTTGGGACATACTCTTTAAATGATTGCCCTAACTTGACAGAATTAACAATTGCTTTACCATTTGTGCTTATCTGAACAAGATCATCATCTTCATCAATGTCAGTTGAAGATTCTCTTATAATACTTGATTCTAAAGCTTCCAAGGCAGCATCTAAATCCATTTCCGCACGAGGACCTTCTTCTGTTGTAGACAAGTACCATATACAAGTACCTTCTGGGCAAGTTTCACTGCCAGAACCTAAAATAAATGCTTGGACAACTTGTTTGTTGCTGGACTTCAATGAATTAGGAGGAAATACAACAACAGCTGCAGATTCACCTTCTGCAAACCATTGTGAGCAAGATTTTTCAACAGTACAGGTCAATCTGTGAATTTCATATTGTTGCTTAGGAATATTTTTGCTGTCATTTGGAGCTTGAGTAGGGGACATAATGACTTTTTCTTCAACTGTAACTTTAGAGCCATCATTAAAGTAAGCTTCTTTGGTGGTAGGATTATAAGACACCAATTGGGAATTAAGTTTATATGTGCTTCCTCCTACAGCAGCGGACCTACAGAAACCTTGTGATAACTCACCTGGGCCACCATATTTGGAATATAATACTGGAAATGGGCCATATACATCATAACTAGTTAAATATCGGCGGATTCTTTGCAAAGCTGCAGGAGTTTTGATTTCTAGGTCATAACAAAGACCAATTGAAAAAACTAACTCAAAAATTTGCATCCTCTCTAATTTAAATTTATTAACTAAAAATTCAACAATAGGAAGTTCTGCAAATGGTTGCCATACATCTGGTTGTTCTTCCCAATTTAACACAAATTTGATAAACTTCATTAAATTACGTTTAGTCATCAGTGGTAAGTTTTGATCTGTAAATATTTCTTGTTTCGAATTAGTTAATTTTTCAAAAGAATCATTTTCATATGTATGAAAACTAGATAATGATTGAAATTCTAAATATTGGTGAACTCTTGACTTTACTAAAATAGACAATAAATCAGACTTTGCGAATAAAATTTTTGGGGATAAATCAATTCCAAAATCTTTTGATGAATATTTTTCATTGTTAATGGACTTGGAAACATATAATTTAGCATTCTCATAACAATGTAAAGAACCGGAATTAACTTCTGTCACCCATTTATTCAATTGTTCAACAGTAAGAGTGGCAGATGTATCACCATAGTAGTCATTTTTATCGATATGTAAAACGTTAGAACCTTGCCATGCTAAAGCTGCGGCAAGTACACTTTCTACCATACCGGTACCAGCAATAAGTACATCTATTTTTTCTGGAGTAGTATCAGGCAATGGGTCTTCAATACCAGCTAAATGAGGTACTACTAAAAGACTACCTGGATTTTGAACTGAAGTGCTTAAAAATGAATTTCTACGTTCCGCCATGGATGGACGACGTTCAGTATTCAACATTTTAGTTATATTTATTTGCTTTTACTTTTTTTCTTCAAAATACTTTAATTTATGAAATATAATCTATAGTAATGAAATAGTTACAAAATATGAAAAGATTGAAAACGTTAAATTAGCTTGACTTTCAACTTGAACTTAATTAATTTGCAATATCTTAAATATTGAATTAGTTTGGGATTAATTTAACTTTAATATTTTATTGATTGGAATAGTCTGCTTTGGTTACTTTTTAGATAATCTTTTTACTGTAATTTCGATTATTCTTGTAGTCTTTTCCCTTTTATAGTATAATTTTTTTTATTCTTAATTGAAAAAAATTTTCGTGCGTCGCTCTCTCCTTCTTAATACTGAAACAATCAATGCACATAGTTATTTTCCTAAGTTAAAAGTTAACAACATTATCTCTAAAGAATATGAATAAAACAAATATATATATATATACATATATATAGAGAGAGAGAGAGAGAAAGTTAAAATCAATCATCTATTATTAAGATATTTGATTACTCGAAGAATAATTAAACATTTCAGCTTGATAGTGTGACAGAAGGTAGTACACACTGTAATATTGTCCCTCTTAAATATAAGTCTTTTATATTTTCTCGCATTCCAACTATACCTCCAACAATAATAATGGTGCCTTTTAATTGTATTGTTGTAGAAGCAATTGTGATAATCATCTGATTTGATAATGATGGTTCAAAGTTCATCATATACTTATTTTCTGTGTTTAATTTGTTTAATGTTACATTATGGCCCTGTAAACACTGTGTATTAAGATCAAAAATGTTTAACAATGTAGAACCTATGGGTACACCTTCCTGTTCATCATATTTTATATCTGAATTACAGTTGTTGTAAATCTTATCTACATCAGATTGTATTAATCCACCAATACAAATAGTCATTAATCCAGAAGCACACAGAGTATGACCAACTAAAGGGACAGGAACAGGAACCATGCCATCTTGTTCACTATTTGTATTCGCAAAAGTAGTAATTTTGAGCCATTTCTCTTCTTTCACATCAAACCACCACATATCCCCATAAACTTCCGAATGATTGGATCCACCATGTAATACTATTACATTACCATTCAATAATTTTTCATTTTTGCTAGTAACTTCGTCATTTGATGCAGGGTATAGAGAATTCGTTAGATTCATAGCACTTAGGCTTCTTTTCAATTTTGCTAAATCAATACAAAGAGGTTTATCACCATCAAACTCTGTTTTTGTGGTATTAGGAGAATTATCATCAAAATTCATTGTCTTGGATAATTCACTAAATGATTTTTTGTTTATTTGCATGCAACTTCGTACGCCTTCTAGTGATGAAGACTTGGGGCTAATGAGATTTGCCAGGGTGGTATTTGGAATACAACTTGCAGCAAATCCTCTTTTTGAGGGCCAGTCATAGTTACTAGATGGCTTCTTTATCAATGCTGCACTGGCTGTATCGTCAAATTTATGATAGCCATGCTTACCTCTTGCTACTACAGACAGATTTATTTTCCACATGTCGTCCAAAGGTTCTAAAGCAGATCTTTCATTTTGTGTATAACCTCCAAAAATTAATATAGTAAAGCAATTACTTGTTTGTCTACTACTCGTTTTAGAGTGAGTATTTTTCTGAATAGAAATTGGAGATTGAATTGTTGCAGGTGCATCGCTCTTTGATCTTGAATGAGATACAAAAGTTTGATTGCCTTTTTTTGCAATTACTGGTTCTTTTTCTTCTTCTTTTTTGGGTAAACTCTCAGAAAACAATGAATTATTCAGGATTTCTTGACAATGGCCAAATCTTGGATAACATGTTGGATGTGTAGAAAATTCATATGGTTGAGCAACTATTTCAATCTTGGAAAAATGGTAAAATAATGTGTCCAAAATATACCCATTGCTATTTATAAATATAGAATTCTCTAACAGGAAAGTACCATCTGAATCGATATTAGTTTTAGTTTTTACTTCAAATCCTCCATAATAAAAAACGTACCTGTCCGTAAGCTTCGATCCTTGCATGGCTAGTAATGGTGGTGGAATGTGGCCAGTAATTTTTGGTCTTGTTAATCGAGAAGATGATGGATTAAATATATAAAGATGAGGATTGTTCACAATTGAAGGATTGTTTATTATATCTGGTATCAATGGAGGTGGCAAATTTTGTAGTCCCTTTATTTTAAAATCATTTAAACGTGGGGCTTCGTCATCATAATTGTAGCATGCCATCATCCCCCCAATTAAATATATAATTTCATTACATTCAACAGAACAATGGTATATCAAAGGTGGTAATTTAAATTCTGAAAACACACTGGGGATCATGGTACTTCCTGAATATGGATCAAATTGTTTGGGGATATAACCTGTACCCTCTACAAATAAAGGACAAGTCTTTCCAGAATAAATGTCAGATGTGTCTCTTTCATGGCTTGATAATCTACTTCTTAGCTTTTTCCTTACAAGAGGTACCCATAAATGATATCTGCTCATTATGTCACAATCTCTTGGCTCAACAGTCAGTAGTCTATCATAATATTTATAGTATGCTGATATTGAAGGTGAATTATGAATTTGCTCACTCTCAAATTCATCAATATCTTTTTCTTTCTCTCTCCCCTGAGTTATATCTATACTTTTATGATCTCTACGACTGTCAAAAACATTTAAGGAATCATCAACAAACACTGCATATGGATCACTGTAATCATGGGGAAAATTAAGAAATTGATCAGTTAAAAAATAAGTCTGAAGTCTTTCTGATTGTGAACCAGAAGATGAATCAGAGGTACTGACAATACTTCCTCTCCTAAAATAATTATAATTAACGGCTTTTTTAAATTCATAATACTTCTTTAATAATATTTCATTTTTTTGACTTATTCTTTTCTTTGAAGATAAATCATTATTATTATTATAAAGAGCCGAATAATAATTGGAAAGGTATTTAACTGGTTCTATAATATTAGAGTAACCGCCACTTTTGGAGTATAAATTTTTAAAATCACCATCTTTAATATCTGATATATTGTTCCACTTAAAAGATGCCTCTCTATCCTGTGTTTGATAAGGAGAGTTATCTTTAGACATTTTAGAAATTAAATGGATTACTAACTTTTCTTCAACTGATTTTTTTGTTATAGTTACTTCAAAGACATTACGTTACTACTGATGGAGATGACAGAGTTAATTCTCTGTCACTTCTTGATATATATACCCTTTTTCGTTTGACCAGTAAATGTTCCGTGAAACGCTTACACAAGTGAAGGCTTCTCTGCCGGTTTTGATAACACAAAATCTAATATGTTATTATGTATTTAGAAATACATTTACTAATATATTTATATACTGGTTCATTTTATATATGAAAATACATCTAAAATCATAAATTTTTATAATTAATGCTATAATAATAGATATGTATTTACAGATAAATAAAAGAACTTTTGGAGATTAAAATAAAATAATTAATACATTTTCAATATCAGTTAGATTTAGCTGTTTTTCTTGAGGTCAACTTAGTTTCATCATCTTCATCATTGTCTTCACCTTCATTAATTTCTTCATTAACGGCGGTACCTGTTGTAGTAGCAGTGGCTTCTGATGTCTTTTCATCTTGAGATTCTTTTGCTTTGTGGGCAGCTTCCTGTCCTTTGATTTCTTTTTCTTTTTGATCCAATACAACTTTCAAAATAAAGACAACAGATAACATTAAAATGCCAACAATAAGGAAACCAATACCAAGGCCTTGAGCAACTGGTGGTAGTCCTAAAGCAAATTCGGTTACAGCTTTAACTAATGGATTCATAGTTTCTTCATTTTCATCTAACTCATCGAATGAAGAGCTATCGCCACCACCTAATTCAATTTCTTTTTCTTCTAATTCTCTTTTTGCTAAAAATGTTTTGTTACCTAACATTTCAGCTTCTTCAACTGATTTACCAACATAAATATCGTCAAACATCAAGTCAATTGAGCCACTCCAAAATTCAAATAAAACTGCACCAATTGCACTTGTCAATTTTGATGGTTTTTTTTCAACAAAATGAGCAGGGTTTTTGATTTCCTTTGGTTCCCATTCTCCCATATAATCTGGATTCTTCTTAGTTGGTTGTTCCCATTCACCACTATAATTAGGATTTGGAATTATTTCTGGTCTCCACTTACCACAACCAAATTCAGTTTCACAGGAAGGATTGACAACTAATGGAGCAGTCCATTCACCATCTTTCTCAGCATCCCACCATTCTGGAACTTCACGATCAGGTTCAGAGATTAATTCAGGAATAGTTTCATCCCATGTGCTTGGCTTTTTAACATCAGGGTTTGGAATTGTTAAACGATCATCCCAATTTTCTGGTTTGGTTTTTTCTAAATCAGGAATAAATTCATTACTATCCCAGTCTTCTGGTTGAGTAGAAGTTTCATCAATAATTCTTTTTGGAGAGCCAAATTCAGGTTCAAATAAACCTTTTTTCAATAAATTTGAAGCATAAACTACTTCACCATCAAATCTAAATTCAAAATCTTGAGTTTTTCCGTCAACAATCAAAGTGTATAAATGAGATAAGTTATCTTTACCAAGATTAGAGACAGGAGCTTTTTCTAAAAATTTAATTTCAGTTTCTTCATTAATTGGATTTTTTTTTCTAATTCCAAAATGAATTTCATCAGTATATGGTAAACAATGATCTGGACCAAATAAAATTTCTAATAAAGGAGAATCTTCTGAACCATATAATGCTAAATCTTCTTCATTGACAGGTGGAATTAATTTTAAAAATGCCCCACCACATTCTAATTGTGTTTGAACCTTTATTTCATATTGAATAACTAAAGTATCGTCATCTTCAAAAGTAATTGGTTTATCAAAAATACTACCAATTAAGGCAAATGCACCTTCATGGTAACAAACCATACCTTTATCATTTGAAAATCCTGGTACTCTATAAGCTTCATGAACACCCCAACTAATTGGGTACTGACCAACAGGTTCTCCTGTATAACGATCGGCAATAGTTCTATTGGAAGAAATCCATTTCTTATTAAAGTCTTCAATTGAATCATAACTTTGAAAATCTTCCCAAAATGAATCTTTTGAGAGTTTAAAATTTTCTATTGATAATTCAGGGTGTTCAAATTTATAACCTAAATTACCAGCACCTTGTACTACGGTAAAGCCTAATGCACTAAATAGTGCTATCAACATTTTACTATTAGCCATGTTCGGAATAAAAATATGTTGTCGATTCGATTGAAGAGATAATTAGATAAAAACAATAATTTAAAGGACTTGATTATAATTATACAAATATAAATGTAGTTTCATTTAAATTAATCTTAAAAAAAATATTATATTCTCTTCTTTGGGAGGTTTGAGGACTGTCAAAATTATTTTCCACCTTGAAGGAACAGAAAACCACGTCGCGTTGTTCTCAATAAATATTTTTAGATATTAAAAGAAGAACCAGAGCCCTTCTGAAATTAAGAGATAGTAGTAATGGGAATGAAATGGAATGAAATGTTTCCATATTGATTGGTAGATTATATTACAGTTTAAAGATGGTTTGATTAATTACTTATTTATTTATTTATTTATTTATTTATCCATTGAAATTGGGTTTTAATGTGACTACTTTACTACTATTCAACAACTTCTGGTAACAATTCAAATAGGTTGATGGTATTCTTTCTCTGTTTTTCTTCTTCTGAGTTTTCTTTTAAATCAGAATATCCTTCAACATCACCATATGTTTCGACAACATCATCTTTCATTTCGTCTGAATTTTTTACTTCATTTTCTGAAACAGTATCATTTTTTTCAATATTTAATGGTTTTGATGTTCCTAATTCATTTTTAATTGATTGATTAATTGATTCCCAACCTTGTTTTCTTGCAGTTTGAACATATTTAGCTCGCGATATAGATTTAGCAATTTTACCATCTAATCTATTTGAAATTTCTAATGCATGTTCTAATCTTTCTCTACTAGATAAAGTAGTTGATTCAATAATTTTTTTTTCTAAATTTTTTTTATTTACTTTACCCTTTTCCTTTCTCTTCTTACCGATTTTAGCTTGTAATAGAGCTTCATTTTTAGCTGCTGTTCTAACTAAAATATTGGTCAAATCAGTCTTTTCTGCTCTTGGTAATTCTGATAATGATTTAGCCTCAGGTTCATAAGCAGCAGCTTGTCTAGCAGCTCTTGAATTTTTTGATATCTTTCTCGCCATTTTACTTATGTTATTTAATCTAATAATTAATTCTTAAATAAATACAAAAATATCGTTATGAATTTAAAGAGATATATTAATCTGTTCAAGAGCTCATATATTATTTATACCAAATAGATATAATAGTTTATTATACATTTAATGTTTAATCAATACCTCATCTCATCTCATCTCATCTCCATCAAAAAATTTTCAGCCTAGCGCGAATACAAAATTTTTGATTTTATTCTGAATAAATGAAATGAGTGAATGTATATATATACCAGAAATATCTGATATTTTTAGATTAATTACAATTCAATAAATTTTTAAAGTAATAAATGCATTTAATATTTTGTATAAGTTGATAACAATAATATACTATGAGGTGTAACTAAATGATTAAGAAATAAATAATAAAGTGGGAAAAAAATAAATGACTATTAAAATTATTCAGAAGATAATTCATTATTATTGTTTGGTGTTAATAAAATTTTAATCGTATGTTCTTTATCATTTAATAATTTAATAATAGCACCATCTACACCGTTTTCAATTGGGACTTTACTTGTAATCATATGGCTAGCACTTTCAACATCAATACTTTTATTTTCAAAAGCTTCAATAACATCTTCAAAATCTTCAGCAGTATAACACATTGAACCAATGTATCTTTTTTCTTGCATTGTAATATCCATTGGATAAAATTCAACAGGTTTATTATTCCAAACAGCAATGTTAACTGCAGTACCTCTAAATGTACAACATTCAATAGCTGTATTTAAAGTTACCGGTAGACCAGAACAATCAAATGTAAAATCATAACCATCACCACCTGGAGCAATTGAGCGTAAATATTCAACAGCTTCTTTAAATGGCATTGAAGTTGGATCAAAAATAGTTGCTCCCATTTTTTCAGCAAATTCTCTTCTAATTGTAGCAGGTTCAGATAAAACAATACTTGTACAACCGAAACCTTTTAATGCTAAAATAGTACCTAAACCAATTGGACCACCACCAATAATTAATGCAGAAGCACCTTTTTTATATTGTGAAACTTTAAGAGCATGCCAACAAACAGCGATTGGTTGAATTAATGCAGCAACATCTAATGGCATATGATCTGGAATTTTATGCACATGAGATTCATTAATAACAACTCTTTCAGCGAATCCACCACTTTCAACACCAGCACCACATAAACCTAAATAAGTACAAATATTTGGCATACCTTTTGAGCAAGCATTACACATTTCTTTTTTTGCGTTTTTCGAATTTGGCCAACGATATCTATCTTTACATGTACCAGTTGGTTCAACAACAACATGGTCACCAACTTTAAATTGTATACAATTAGGACCAACTTTAGAAACAACACCAGACATTTCATGACCCATTGCTTGTGGTAAACCATTACCACTAATTTCATGAACACAACCATCTTCTGGGAAAAATAATGGACCATCAGTATATTCTTTTAAATCAGTACCACAAATACCACACCAAGCGATATCAATAATTAACTCGTCATTTGCATGAATTTCAGGTTCTTCTAATGAAGATGTAAATCTAACATCATTCTTACCAAAAAAAGCTAATGCTCTCATTTTGTTTAACTGTGTTGTTTTAGTCAAACTCACCTTAAAATACTAATATAAATATAAGTATATATATGGTGAAAACAATTGATAAATAGTTACGAAGTTTTTTTGATATACGAACTAAATTACAAGTTCAGCACAGCTTATGCATGTTCGAAAACTTTGACTAGTACATAGTAATTGAGTGAAAAATTCTTGATCAAAAATTTGGGACTTAACTTAACCGAAATTGATCCGAGCGCAATTACCCTGCCAAAAATGTAAACCCTGCTGTAATGACATAGGCTAAGTAATGAA
Source organism: Vanderwaltozyma verrucispora (assembly GCA_030565105.1). NCBI lineage: Eukaryota > Fungi > Ascomycota > Saccharomycetes > Saccharomycetales > Saccharomycetaceae > Vanderwaltozyma > Vanderwaltozyma verrucispora. The sequence continues at coordinate 70,735 of JAJMAX010000042.1, forward strand.
ACAGCATTTTCTGTTGTCAAATATTAAAAAATCATTAGTTCTGATTTTGCTGTTAATATTTACAATAATTATCATTTCATTGGGGAGTCTTTAGAAGAGATCTGTGGCCTTTCAAAAAAAGCTTTAAAAAAATTTGAACCACCTTGTAAGTTTTATAAATCTAATGTATTTTAAAGTACTTTTATACGACTATTTGCAACCTTTCTGACCCTTAGGTGATGACCTTAACCGGCTTCTTGACCAGGTTGACCATAGTTGACCGAATTCCTACTAGAAAAACTCTGTTCTTGTTTAACCCGGTCAAGAACCTAGCCATCTGAACCTGGTTGTGCTCACCAAATACAAGGTACCCCCATTCACTGTTGATCCAAGACACAACAGCAAACCCTTTCCTTCACTGTCACCAGAGTTCGTATTGGCTGAAGTATCTTCTCCAACATGTGCTACTCTCCTCCGTTGCGTACAACTTTAATAAACCCCAGCAAAAACTGGCCAGATGTCTACAAATTGTGTGACCATGTTGCATCCAATTGGTGACACCAGACTACTGGATCGGCAAGTGTGTATAAGTAGCCCGTCTTTGTATATAATTAGTCATTTTAAACGACGGTATGTAAGTATTCACATGGAAAGAAGTAAGCTTGGCCCGGTAGGGTATTTTCTATTTTTTGGCCTCAATTTCAGGGTTTAAACCGAGGGTTTTGAAGATTTAAATCTTCCGGAGAGTAGACGGAAATTTGGATAAGTAGTTACGGTGTAGAATAGGTTGTGTTTAATGTGTAGTAAATATATATTATTACATGTTACATATCTACCAGAGAATAAGAAGCTATCATATGGTGGTCATAAGCTGCAATAATGCATAGATAGCTGTTGTACTGTACATCATTCGTTCTTGTCTCTGTAAAAACGAATTTCTTGTATAGATTTGGTTTCTAGGCTTTCATAGATGATTATATCGAGTGATGAGTTGGTAATGTTACATATATTTGCAATTGCGTTAACAGTATTATCATGTAACTTATATCTTTTATCACCTTACAAGACATAAATTTAGTTAATATCTCGTAAAGTTCCGATATATTAAGCAATAGTTCACCAACTTCGATATCTTTTTATCTAAATGGATACCTAGAAGATTATTTTCTTTTTTATAATAACACTCAATACAAGCAAGTATACTCTCTTATGTTCCATAAATACTTTTAATAAATTATATTTGATGTTCCACGTTACTGAACAAAAGGTTGGTAAACGCTCTGATACAAATTTATCATATACACTCATTTTTACAGCAGTAGACCTGCAAATCTCGGTACTAAGTTTTATTAGCTTAACTAACACTTCAGGAGTTTTTCCATAAAAAAGATCTTCAACTAAATCAGATATAAAAATCTTAGGGTAATGTTCAGCCTCAGATGATTCACTATCATTATCTTCATTCATTCCCTTAAATACTTTTGTTTCCATCTCAATATCACTTTTTGATGATACACGTTTAAAAACTGATTCACAAGTAAAGTTTAGAATATGACACAAACAACCTCTGTGACCAGCATATATTGGGTACTTATCATTTCCGACTAATTCAGAAGTGCAGTATATGACAGAAGATGCATTGTCTGTACAAGTGTTTGTCCAAAGTTTTTTTGAGTGGTAACTTTCAACAGTTTCTTTTAAAAGGGTTTTGTTTTGCTCTTTTGTTTTTCCAACCTTATTTGTGATATTTGCGATAATACTCCCCTTTTAGTTGCCTTGTGTAGTAAAATTCAAAATTACAGAAGAGTAAGATGTCCTCATGTTGGATTTACAAGCATCAGTCTCTACACCAGTATATGGTGGTACATGACATTTGAACCAGTGCATTCTGGCAGAAATAATAGACAATATACGATATCTAGTTTCAGGATATAAAAGAGATGTAGGAGTGAGGAATGAAGTATCTCTTTTTAATTGATTTTTGAAATAGTTTACAATTTTAGTCGAAATCTTTCTAACAACAGTAAATGTCTCTTTTTTATTTAACATAGAGGCGGTCTCATTAAGAAGGTTTCTAATAACCCTTTTAACGGCTTTATTATCCCATATTGAAAATGGAGTTCCTGCTTCGGTAAAGACTAATATCATTTCTTCTAATATTGTAAGTTTTTCTAAGCTTGATTTTTTAGATGCTTCGAGTAATTTGAATAAATTTCGTTTTGGAGAACCATAACCTTTTCTAACTAGTAAATGTTTTATGTTCAAATGATCTAGCATATATTCTGATCCAAATACGTCTTTGTGTTCATTCTTGATATGATTTTCAAATCTTTTATCACCACGTCTACATGGATCAGCATAATCTAAAAAGTGTATATCTTTATTACAAATTTCGTTATTAGTATCGCATATTTGACATTAACGAATAAGTTTATTATCATCCAAGGTCGCAAAACATTGACTATATCTATTGGAAGTAGATCTTAAAGGAAGTATCATTTTTAATTTTTCGACTTCTATATTTTTATTGTATTCTAAAGTAAAATTAGTCCAGTTTTATAGCAATTTAAAACTATTGTCAACAACTCTATTGTCAAATGCATTATAGTGGTTAATAAAAACAGGACATTCGTTATTTCCTATAGAAATGAAAGGAGATTAATGTTTTTTCCTTGATATAATTTAAAGTTCGTCAAATTGTTCTTCTTCATTTTCCTTGAGATCTATAATCTCTGTGTTTTTCTCATCGATCCTTTGTGTTGATGTTTTATGAAAAGGATTATCATTGGAGGAATCTATATCATTCATTCATTAATCAATGTTTAGCCTGGACTTAGTGCTACGTACTTTTGCTTGTCTTACACAATAAAGAAACAATTGAAACGTGAATATTAAGTTAACATCTACTATAAGTGCATTTTTTTTTGACGAGAGCATCTAGTAAAGGACTAAAAATATATACATTACTTAAATTGTAAAATTAGGTTTAACAATGCGGCCGAATAAAAACGGCTGTGAGAAAGGGCTTGGGCGGGCTTTTGCAATTTCAAAAATTATTCCTGCTAGGGCGAGGGTTTTTCAAAAACGGGTTTCTATAGTGTGGGCAATATTTCAAAAATTATGTCCGATCAGCTCCATTGGCATTGGGTTTGCATTCGGAGCCGAGGACGATATCTAGCAAGCAGCAACTGTCGATCGTCATTTGTGTGTAATTATAAATAGAATGTTGTCTATATTTTATTGTATTATAAAATGAACTCTTTTCTAACAGTAATAATAAGTAGAGTAAAATAAAATAGTAATCAGATCAAACACAGTAGGATAAATAAAAGCATGATTCCGACAAAAAGAATTATCAAAAAGCCAAGACCATCTCATGTATGTATAACATGCAAAAAGAGAAAATTGAAGTGCGATAGATTAAAACCAACATGTACAAGATGTAAAACATCAAACTCATTTTGTACTTATGAAGATGAAAAAAAAAAATTTGTTCTAAATTTAAATAATGATACTATCAAACTCCAGAATGATGAAATTAACAATACCAGCAACGGTAACAAAATAAATGATTTACTGAATTCATATCAAACATCAAATATCGTCAACGATGGTATCAATTATAGTGGCAATGCCAATATCAATGACAATAACAACACAAACAATAATATACCAATTACTACTAGCAATTCCAATGGTAATAGTAGCAATAATAATATCAATAATAGCAACGCTTTAAATAATCTGCAAACAATTCCAACTTCAAATACACCAGAAACTTCTCATTCAAGTGTTTCATCAGATAATAATAATAATACCACTAGTATTAATAGGAATAATAATTTAAATGATATCTCTTCAGCAATTTCAAATGATAAGTTGAACCCTCTAAGTATACCAACAAATAATTCAATGTCTTCAAATCCAAGTACAATTTCTGCAACAAATGATAAATATATTTTCGAATCATCACCAAATACTTCTAATTATTTATCATCCTCAAGAAGTCAGATATTAAAAAAAAGTGAAAATATCAACATTGACCAAAATAGACAAATTTTAAATGATGAAACACCACAACAATTTAATTTAAATTATAAAACTGTTGATCAAGGTGATATTCCATTGATTATTCCAGAAGATTTTGAAAATTTACCTTTAAAATTATGGGATATTAAAGATACAATTGTATTATACGGTGGTTCACGGTTCGTTGAACCACCATTTTCAACACATACAATTATTCAAGTAGATAAATACGCAAGAGCCACTGCTGGTGCCATGCATGGATTATCATTGATTTATTTACAAAAAAAATTAGATAATAAAACAAATACTATTGACATCGATCAAAAAAATGATGAAAGTGTTGAAATTAATCAGGAAGATAAACTTAATCCAATGACCTTTTTAGATAAAGCAGTAATGAAGTTTTTAGAAGCTGAAAAATTACAAAAAAATAATTCACCAGCATTAAATTTCGTTTATAATTATTACACTATTGATGATGACATTAATCCAAAATCAAAGGCATCATTATCTATTTTAATAAGTGAAATTGAAGTTTTATTAATTGATGGTGAGGATGTTGATTTATTATTGAAAAAATTTTATGAAGAGGTTTATCCATTTTATCCATTTATGGAAATTAGTACATTTGAAAAGGAATTGAAATCAATTTTAATATTGAATAATGACAAAGGATATGAACTTCGTATTGGAAACAAAAATGTCAAAAGTAAACTGGAAACTTTAACACTATTTTTAATTATTATATTGATTACTTTAAGAGTTTCTAAATTAGATTTGATTAAATTTAGATTATCAGGAACATCTAAAGCAGATTATGTAAGACAACTTTCTCTTTCCGTCAATAAATTGACGTATTTGATGAATTTTTTTGAGAATGTAAATGAAAATAATTTTACCTGTTTATTATATGCATATGTTGAAGATCATTTGAACCGTGATAATTTAGAGATTCATGTTTCACATACTGGGCTGTTAAGATTAAATTCTTTAACGGATTATGCACTTACTTTAGGCTTAAACCAACAACCTATGAAATTTCAACGTTTATCGGCAGTCCATGAAATTCCTTCCACCCTCATAAATTTAAGAAAGAAATTATGGGTTGGTTTACAAATGTTGAAACTTCAAATTTCATTTGGAGAAGGAGAAGTCAGAAGACAAGAAGTCGAATACTTTGGGGAATATTTAGATGGAAATGATGATAGGTTGAATTATCAAGAAAATAATTTATTGACATCCAAAATTTTTGATTCTAGTATGGAATTTTTAATGGAAAAAAAATACAGATTTTCTATTCATTTATCCAAAATGCTAACAAGCTATTCGTTATTAACAGGTCAAGGTGATTTAATTCCTCTAATGCAAAAGATACAAAAAGCCCAAGAATATATGAGAGAAGCCTTTCCAATACATAGCTTTGATAATACTTTTGAATTTACACGGAGCAGCGATTGTGGCACTGACGAAGTATTTTGGAGGGATTCAAGAATTAATTATAAAAAAATTGAAAAAGTTGAAAGTTTTAGAATCAATTTAATTGGGCTAACTAGTTTTTTGAATATATTTAATTTATTAAAATTATATTTTGAAAAGAAATGTAAATTGCATTCCGAAAAATATTCAAAATATTACAGATTATTTTTATACGAATATACCAAAATTTATTCTAAGCTAACCAAGATTATAGTTGAATATTTGCAAGGAAAATATTTTCATTTTTTCAAAGAAACTTACTGTAATGCGATAAATAAATTAATTTGTTTTATTATTAATAAGATATGGAATGCACAGGTGTCCTTCTTAATGAGGCTCTTTTATTTGAAAAAAATTAAACAGAATACAAATGATGTAGCTTATTTGAACTTAATAGACAAAAACATTAAAGATATTTCCAGTCAACTGAGATTATTATTGGAATTAAGTGAAGAAAAGTTAAAAGAGAAATATCTTGCAATTTATTTAAGTTCAACACCAATTAGCTATCTTTTATTTATTTTTGATTCAGGCTTAGCATCTAATTTATTAGAAAAATATTGGGGTAGATCAGTAGAAGATACTCTTTCAACTAAAAGAGTTGATACTAAGGTATTTATGAAGTGGGGTTTGAATATTAAAGATTCATTATTTATTATGGATGAATTAAGGGATCCTGACACACTATCTATTATTTCTAAGGATGCTTTAGTTAAAATAAACCAAATATTTCAAGAAACATTAAATCCTTTATATGATGATAAAAAAATCGTATCTCCTAATGCAGTTTTTACTAGAAATGTAAACGAAGACTTATTAAATGATTTTTTAGAAAATAATTTTGAATGGTTATCGAAAATAATTGATGATCATTTAGGCGAATTACCAGTTATTTAATATATTCAATTAACGATGAATATTTACTTTCAAATTTTCAATTATTGGTATTGAAAACAATTTTGCTGTTATATTTGATTATTTACTTGTTGATTCATCTTCTTAAAGTGATTCTTATATATTCTCCATACTTTATTTATAAATTATATAAAAAATACAAATTATATAATGTATATATAAAATATCTCATTATAATGTTGGCATCTATACTTTTTATCGGCAATATAATTTACTGAAAACTATCAAAATATTATTATATGGTTTCATTTTATATTCAAAACATTTTTAAAATAATATACTAATAGCTAAATATTTAACATTAACTGAGTAGCTCTGTTTGATTTATATTTACTTTTATTTTCTGATTCTATACTTTAGGATATTATTAGTAAAGCATTTAAAAATCATAAATTATGAACAAAATGTAAAGATTATAAAATAAAGGCCGGGTAAAATAAGTTTTATACTCCTGTAGAGAAAAGATTCATAGTAAGATGTACTTGACCAACAAGTAGGTCTGGTGGGCTCTTGAAATGGGGAAAGTTATTACTCTAAAGGCAATGTTCACTTTCAATTCTTAAAATAAGTAAAAAAACTCAAACCAATACATTCAGAATATAAGCATAAAAAATATACAGATATATATATATATATATTTAACACAAGACAGCCAATGAAACCTAAATTTATGATTTAACGAATTGGTTAGGGGTTCATTAGGCTTGCAATTCTCACTTCTTAACCTTAAAAAAGTTTCATGAAGTACAACTTTCCTATTTAAAAATCACTTACACTACTATTTTTATTTCTCCAAAGAGCGGAATGCACTATCAGACTTTCTAGCAACTAGCTTAAAATTCTTAACAATTATTAAATAATATCTTTTCCCTTTTTTATATTAATATAACAAAAAAAAATAACAAGTTCTTAAATCTAAAACAATGTTTATCAAATAACTACTACCATGCTTCTAAAATTGTAATGAAGCATTATCTTAAAAATATATTTATATTTTTTTATAATTCAATAAATCCTATTTATTGAGCAATAATGGCAACAATATTAGTTTTAGGAATAATTAATTTTTATTCTTCATATTTTACTTTCAAATATTTAATGCTAAAGACTAAATCAAAGCATATTTTGACACATTGAGAATAGACAAGTTAGAAATAATGTTAACATAATTTTTTTATTTAACTGAAAATTAATATTCAGCTCATTATAATAATGAACCTTATCAGTTTCTTTTTCAAGATAAGGTTGAGAACTATTTTAATTAAAAGTACAATTAAAATTAAAATATTAATTGTTAAACAAACAAATCATCTTAATTTTTTTCTTTTACAACTAATGGAAAACGATCAGTTAGATTGAGTTGACTTCCAAATCTGATCTTACTGTGTCTTATTTTTTTTCATTTCATTTCAGACAATTTCGCAATGTAATCAACATCATTGGATAGTTTTCATATTACATATGAATTAATTGTGGGGTGTGTGTCTTTGAAAGGAAGCACCTTTAGAAAACTAGAAAAAATGGAAATGAAAATAGAGACAAGGTAGCTAAGATAATACTACTTACATAAATCAACATATCTGTTTTCATTATTTTCTCTTTGAAATACCAACATGAATATTGACGCATAGTATTTTTTTCTTACAATTGTTAAAAGAGAAGAGAGAATGAAATACAATTTATTGAATCCATTGTAGGTTACGTTACATTCACCATTACTCACGAGATGACTGACTGAATAAAACATAATAGTACATCTTGTTTTATAAATCGTATCTTAATTTAGAATATTGATTAAAATAAACTATTACGTAAATTGCCGAGATCTTGTAAACTAATAATAAATATGTGCCGATCCTATAAGTGAATAAGATATAAATTTAATTGTGGGGGAAGAAGATGCTGGAGGATTTGCAAAAGAATAAACCACTATTAACAAACCGAGATCTACTAAAATAAACTTGTATGGGGGGGTGGGGGGAATATTCAAAAGAAAGAAGAAGTTAATAATAATTTCTCCGCAAAAAAACAGAGAAAAGCTCTCACAGCGTAATACGTAAGTTTTTTTTAGCAGTAATTTCACGATAAAAAAAAAGACAATCTAAAATTAATTCTGGGGAAAAGAAAAGTTTACGGGGAAGATTCAAAGGGTGAGCTGCGCTTTTCATAATTTTTCTGTCTCTTTACTTTCGCGACGGAAGAAATTGTTCCCGGCTTTTTTAATATTAGAAAGTGAAAAAAAGGAATAATTTTGGAAACGTCTTAATTGTTACGACACGATATGATAATTAATGATGAACAAGTGGTGTCAATATTTTCCTTTTCGCTTCAAGGGTTTAATTTGCCAACGTGAAGAAATTGAAACGGAAACTAAAAGTTTAGCAGAACAGAAATTATGTATCCAAACGAAATGAAAATGGAAGCTAGCAACATAAGAAGGTTATTAGTTTTTCCTTCGCTTGCCAAACTCTTGGTTTATTTTTTAAGCCAAGTTTTTTTAACGGCATGGCCTAATTAGGAAAAGCGAAAGTTGTACACTGTTTTGTCTACTTTTAATTATTCCTTCTTTCATTTCGTTACAAGTTTGATGTTTATCTTTCAATACAATAGTTTTTATTTGATTTTACACTATGTAATTTACTTATTTTACTTACTCTAAAAAGGAAGATAATAGTGAAATAGTGAAAATTATTAATGAAAAAGAACGACATCATTAGAAGCTTATTAGTTTTTAAACAATCTAGTATTCAATTGATTGCAATAAATTATTGTCAGAAGAAAAAAAATTGAAGAAGCTGTTAAAGAAGTACGATTAAAAATAGACAGTTATCTTGCGAAAGTTTGCTACTTACTATTACATCTGTAAAAAAGGTATTATACGATCTTGCAGTAAACAATTTCTTCAAATCTTCATATTTATTTTTAGCACTAAAACTTCTAACTCAAAATATTTCCATTTTATCTCCAGACTCTTTGTAAGGAAAAAAAAAATACAATCAAATTTGCTTACAATTAATTATATTTTTAACGGAAAAAAATTATTAGTGCTCAAGGAAAAATTTATTGAATATCCTCAGTTTAAAAAGTACTTCATTCCTAAAAGAGTAACGACCACATAATTCTAGAAGATGTGCTAATAAATTCAAACAATAACATTAGTAAAAATTGCTGAGAGAAAACTTTTCTAAAAGAGATTAGTGGGGAAGCGGGGGGGGGGGGGGGAGGGGAGAAAGGTAATTACTTGTTGTGAATAAATTCTAGCAGCCCTTTTTTTCCCGCACTACCCTTATTATCCTCCCTTCATTGAAAATAACTATATTGTTAGAAAAATATGCATAAAAGATTAGTATTTACGAATTACTCATTATGGAAGTCCTCTAAAAAGTTTTTCCGCGTGGTGTACATTATCTCAGTGTAATTTTAATAGTGATACAATGCAATTAATATTTTCCTCGTTATAATAAATTTCTTACCACTCTGTGAACCCCTCCACCCTCACGTTATCCGTTAGATGCAAAAAAAATTTTTTTATCCTCCACAATTATTCCCCAGTTTTATACAGAGAAACGTTGCACACTAATAATATTTTGGATGCATTTCGTGGAGCCAGAGGATAAATAAAAGTAAATAAATATATTACGAATATCCCAAAATGGAAAAACGGAAAATTTTATAGTAAATATAATAAGAAACTGCTGTACAAGTAAATTTTTTTTTGTTTACATTTTTTTTATTTTTAAGTAATTGAATGTAAGATTATCCGGGGGGTCCGGAGGAGGGGGGGGGAAGCTTTCTTTGTATTCCGTATTTCCTACGCACAAATACTTGGAAAATAACTCAACTTTTATTATGTGGTTGCAATTTTTCAAAAATTTGAAAATCAATTTTAGTTTTTCTACGGATAAATCTGGTAATTGAAATATTTTTATTGCAAATTACTTTTTAGAAAGATCATCGACAGTCGCATAATCATTTTTCTCTAAATGATATCATTCATTAACTGTTCTACGAGTATTTTTGAATAGCACAAAAGAATTTGATTGACTTTGTTGCATTTCACTTCTTCCAATATTTTTTAATACTGAAAATAAAAATTTTCCTCTAATTATTGCGGGTGTTTCTCCGACATTTTCTTTTACGTGGCAGACAAATTGATGTACCCTCCCCGGGTTCTACCAAAAAGAAACAACCGATTGGTGCTTTGTTTGCAGATTCTAGAGCAAAATAAATCTCAAGAGCAAAGGAAAGAAAACGCACATACAGTTACTGATCTCAACAGTTTTTTTTTGTTTCAGCTTAGACGATATTTCATCTATTTTTGCTATTGAAATGAAAATAATTTTCATCCTCTAAAGTCAAAAAAAAAACATATAAAAGGATGGTATATATTCTTGAAAAAAAAACTTTTAACTCTCTTTCTAATTTTACTTCTTTATTTATTGTTTTATTATATTGTAAATTACAAAAAAACATCAACAAAAACAAATTATAATCAAGAATGTCTAATAGCATTACTGATTCCCAAAACAACGCTGTTGTTGGTAACTCCGAAGCTAATTTGGAACCAACTTCCTCCCAAAACTCAACTCCATCCAACAAGATGGCTGCCGATGACTTAGATTTAAAAACTGACGAAGAAGCCGAACAATACGTTCACACTGACATCAAACCAATTGGTGAATATATTACTGTCTTATGTTTATGTTTAATGATTGCTTTCGGTGGTTTCATTTTCGGTTGGGATACTGGTAC
>JAJMAX010000043.1:0-79485 GCA_030565105.1 Vanderwaltozyma verrucispora
GGGGGGGGGGGACCTAACAGAGGCTTTGTTTGTTATTTAGCGAAGTTCGAAATTGAAAAAATATGCAGATGCGATCAAATAAAGTATGTGAAAAGATTTTGAAGAACTGAAAGAATAAAAGATTGTTTTATATCAATAATATAACTTTCTCTAATAGCACAAGTGATTAAAATTTTATATCGTTATCAGCATTCATTTTTGCAATAACATCGAATATATATGATAAACATTTCATAAAAAAGCAAAAGATCAGTCGGAATGAAACTACTGATATCAATTTTTATATTTTTATTATCTAACCCGTTTTTATACTTTGCTCAAGGTACTACAACAAGAGTGAGCACTACCAAAACTACTAGTACTCGAACCAGTAGTCGTAGCATTAGTAGCAGCAGTTCTTCAACTGTGTCTAAATCATTCCCTACTATTATTGTAGGGAAAGATAGTGTTACATTATATTATGTAAACATTACAATAGGTTCTCCTGGACAAATTGAAGGCCTTAGAATTGATATTGCTCAACCTTATCTTTGGTTACCTTCTACTGAAGATATTTGTGATGAAGGTGATGATTGCGAAACTAGTACAATATACTACCCTGACAAGTCTAATACCTCTACTGCACTTAATAATGGCTATACATATGTTTTCAACTTTTTGGATACAATTATGATAAATGGTTCGACTTACTCTGATGAGGTTAGTTTTTCAAATTTAGAACAATCAACAAATTTTGATATTACAGGAATTAGTTCAGATGGATCGTATATTAGTCATTTTACATCATCTTCCTTATCACTTTTCAATTTATCATTTGTGAATGCGGATTATTCTTCTGATTTAGATATCGGTTCTCTTGGTTTAGGAGGCAAAGTTACAGATTCTACTTCAGATATTGGTTCAAGTGACTTTAATGAATCATTTTTCTTTTTAGATATTTTAAAAGAAACAGGTATAATTAAATCATCATCATACTCTTTATGGCTTGGTGGTGATAATTTAAATTACACTCAAAGAAATGAATTTAATACAACAACACTTGCTGATTGTGGTAAATTAATATTAGGAGCTGTTGATCCAACTCTATATACGGGTAAATTTGTTCAATTTGATATGCTTCCATATCAAAATCCAGAAACTGAAGAAGTAATTTATGGTTATCCAATTGTACCAATGGGTCCATTATATATTGTTGCTGAATCAGGTACATCATTAAATATGACAACAAAAGATTTTTTAGAACCAGCTTTGTTAGATTCGAGATTTACTAATACCCGTTTACCTATTGATACAATTATTCAAATTGCAATTCAAATTGATGCATCATATGTGGAAACATTAAGTAGTTGGGTAGTTTCATGTGCAATTGCCGATAAAAATGTTATTTTAGATTTTCATTTTGGTAATACTAAAATTTCTGTACCGTTAGAAGATTTTTTAGTACAAGTAGTTAATACAAATACTGGTGAAGCTATTCATTTATCAAATGGTGAAGATGCATGTTACTTAGAATTGTATCCAAATACAGATATAGGTTTTAATATTTTAGGTGGACCATTTTTAAAAAATGCATATTTCGCTGTTGATATTGAAAATAACGATATTGCATTAGCACAAGCTGTAAAAATTCAAGAAAATCAAGTTATTGTTGATGATTCTTCAACTTCTTCAAATACCGATTCAACATTTTTTACAACAGTAACAAATATTATTGTATCGGAGGAAGAAACAGTTGAAAATACAAATTCAGTAACTAAGACAAGTTCATCTAGATCATCATCAGTTAATTCAAGCTCAAAAACAAAAAGTAATACTGAAGTATTAGCTATTGAATCTGGTACAATTCCATATGCAACAATTATTAATATGACACGTACCCAAGATCTAACATTAATACCAACATCAGTGGATAATGGTAATATCAGTTATCCAGTTGAATTTACAGCAACGTTGAATTCAAATGGATTAATTTCACAAGGTAGATCATTTTTTGATACAGAAAGAACAACAACAACTACAAGATCAACGAGTTCACAATTTGCAAGTTTATCAGTTAGAGCACCTACAAATGGTACAGCGACAACGTTGACGATGTCAGCAATGGCAATGAAATTAAATCCAATAACAAATAAGTTCAACAGTAATTTTAACAACAATTTTGCAAATAAATTTGATATTGTAGCAATGATCTCAGTGTCATTGATATTATTGTTACCAATACTAATGTTATAGCATTCTACCAACCCCAATTAATCTGAACTAAAATACTTGAACATGTATACATAATATCCAATAATATCCAATAATATCTAATAATATCTACCTCTGTATACATCTACATACCCAAATATATACGCATACACTTTGTACATTCTCAGCTCAGCTCACACTGAACGACAAACCCTTCTCCTGCCCCACTATCCCTCCCGCCACGCCCTCAACCATTGTGTGTCCCCTCCCGGCAGAGCCCGAAAAGGACTGGAAAAAGAAGTAACACGTAGCGCCTTTGTTCAACTCGTTCAACGTGTATGTTTTTGCATAGTTAGCGAGACAGAGACAGAGACAGAGATAGGCAGCACTGGAAGAGGACGAGGGCAAGACGGGTTGAGTTAAGTTGGAAATATTGAATTAGTATCTCTTGCTTGCTGTTTTGTAGTATGATGAAATACGAGTTTGGAAATTTGGAAATTTGGAACTAGACTAAATACTTCACTTGGACTTGATGATGTGGTAGATTTGTGATTGTATATATCTCTCTCTCTCTCTTGTCCTTTTAATTTCACAACTAAAATAAAAAGGTTTTGAAATTGTATTTTACTTTATTATATTTTATAGTTTAGTATACTTCCATTCTTTTATATTTTGGTTCTTGGAAATAAGCAAGAAGTGTGGCATTCAGACGGTCGTATTTCAATTTCGAGATATATATATATAATAATAAGCAAGAAATTGGAAATAGGAAATAGGAAGTAGGGAATAATGTCTCAAGAAAATTTTGATTCTTCCAATAATTTGGATGCAAATATGAAAAATCTTTCTATCAATCCAAAAAAAAGTAGAAGACCTCATAGAGCATTCCATAATTTATCTGTTAGTAATATTCCAAATAATCAATTACCAACAATGCCATATAATATGAATATGAATAACAATATGAATAATAATATGAATAATAATATGAATAATAATATGAATAATAATGTCAATGCTGAAAATGAAAGTAATTTTGAAGCTGCTCCAATGCAACGTGTTTTTACACCAAAACAATTTGATAGTCCTGTAACTACACCAACATCTTCAAAAGTTGTTAATCAAGATACTTTTCCTTTTCCACAACCAAATAGTTTACCTATTCAATCTATGTCACATATTTTAGCAACACAAAGATGGGAAGATCAATTACAATATTTAAAAACTTCTTTTGAAACTTCAAAAAATTCAATTCCTCCATTATCTACTACTCAATTTTATTGTGCTGATCAAAGTGCCTGTGATCCACGTTTATTATCATTGTCAATGTATAATATTCCAAAAACTGAACATATGAGATCTGCAACAAAATTGCCATTAGGTTTAACAATTCAACCTTTTGCAAAATTAATACCTGATGAACCAATTCCATTATATACTTCAGATGCAGAATCAGGTCCATTACGTTGTAATCGTTGTCGTGCATATGTTAATCCAGGTTTTCAATTTACTTATGATTCTTCAGTCATTTGTAATATTTGTAAAGTAAAGAATAAATTATCTCATGAACATTATTCACCACTTGCTCCAGATGGACAAAGATCTGATATTGCCGAAAGACCTGATTTATATAGAGGTTGTGTTGATTTTTCTGTTCCTAATTTTTATAATGTTAATAAAGACGAAAAACCATTACCATTACATTACGTTTTCTTAATCGATGTTTCATTATTGGCTAATGAAAATGGTAGTTCATTAGCTGCTGTAAAAAGTGTACGTTCTGCAATTGATTATATTGGTGAGTTCCAACCAAATTGTAAAATAGCAATTATCAGTTATGATTCAAAATTAATGTTTTATAATTTGAGACCAGAATTAGAAAGTGCTCAAGAATATGTCGTTACTGAAATTAATGATGTTTTCTTACCATTTTTCCACGGTTTATTTGTTAAACCAAAAGATTCTGTTAGAGTCATTGACGAAACTTTAAGAAAAATTAGTGAATTTATTACAATGGATAAATATTGTCATGTCCCACAAGTTTGTTACGGTTCTGCTTTACAAGCTGCTAAATTAGCATTAGATACCGCTACTAATAAACAAGGTGGTAAAATTGTCTGTACTTTGAATTCATTGCCAACTGTTGGTGGCGGCAACTTATCATTAAGAAAAGATGATGCTTCCAAACATCATTTGAAATGCGATAACGAGTTTTATATTAAACTTGCCCGTGAAATGTTGTCTAATTATGTTTCATTAGATTTATATGTTACAAGCGCTTCTTTTGTTGATATGGTCACTATTGCTCACCCTGTTCAAGTTACTTCTGGTATATTGGAATACTATCCGCATTTCCGTCCTGAACAGGATGAATTTACATTAGCTAATGATATGTTGAAAAATATTTCTTCAATCGTCGGTTATCAATCTCTATTAAAAGTTCGTTGTTCATCTGGTTTATCTATCTATCAATATTATTCAGATTCAGTAGATAACTCTGATCGTGATCCAATCATTCCTGTATTAACTACTGATACCACAATTGATCTTTTATTAAAATACGTCGAAAAGATGAAAGAAGGAACAGATATCCATTTCCAAGTTGCTTTGTTATATACTGATATTGATGGTAATAGAAAAGTTCGTTCAATTAATACTAATGGTGCTGTCTCTGGTAACATTCGTGAAGTTTTCAAATTTTTAAACCAAAATGTTATTATGAGAGTTATGATTAAAGATGTTTTAAGTACATTAGGCGATTGCGACTTTGTCAAGATCAGACAATCAATTGATGATAAAATGGTTGATATATTAACTCAATATAGAGCTTTGATCAGTGGTAATTCATCAAGTCAATTGGTTTTACCAGATACTTTAAAGACATTATCTACATACATGCTAGCATTTCAAAAAACTGAATTAATGAAACCAAACGCTCAAAGTACACGTGGCAATGATCGTGTTTATGATTTATTCAAATATTATTGTTTCAATTCAGCTCAATTATCTTATAAATTATACCCTCAAATAATACCAACTCATGTATTATTAGAAGATAAAGATTTATCATTTTATGATTCCAATTATAAGCTATTACAAATTAAATCAACTTCCATTGAAAATTTATCCGTTAAGAATTCTCATTCACAATTTTTAAACGGTGGTTGTTATTTTATATTCAGGGGTGATGTCATCTATTTATGGTTTAATGAAAACACCAATAAAATGTTATTGAAAGATTTATTAAATGTTGATGAAGATATACCGTTTAATCAAATTTCATTATTTAGCGGATCATTACCAGAAGTTGACACAAATATCAATAAAAAAGCTGCCAGTATAATTAAGAATTGGTGTCAAACTGTAAATCAACCATCAATTCCATTAATCTTATTAAGACCAAATGTAGATCAATATTACAGCAGTGTAATGAGCTCTATTGTTTGTGAAGATCCAGCTATGAACAAAATTGAAGGTTCAGAAAATTATTTATTAGTTTTACATCGTCGTATTCAAGAAAACTTGAAGAAACAAAACTACGTTAAGGTTGATTAATTGATAGTACTTTTAATAAATAAAAATATTAAAAGAGTATAAAAGTTGAAGAGCCAATTTCTAACTTATACCATATACCCTTTGATGAATTAGTACTAATTACATAAAAAAAAAAATTGAATTTTTAGAGACCAAAAGAAAGTTTCGCATAACTTGTATAATAAACAGAGACTTACTACTATAAATGAATTATAAAAATAACATCTATATAATCATATATATACAAACACATACATTTCATGGTAAATTATTACTATTTTCTGAGATATTTTAATTTAATCGAAGACAATAAATAAATCTATAAATAGAATTATCAACTATCAGTGGCATTTAATCACTATGTACGAATCAGACGTATGCGATGATTGTACTTAGAAATGTACTCATAGTAATGATCACAAACATACTAATAGCATACTGTATACATGGAACAAGCAATACGGTTACGTTCTTTAATAACTGAAATACATCCAGTTACTATGAAATATTCAGTCTGTGATGCTATTTCTACAACCTATCATTATTATATTTCCCTTTTAAGTATAAATAACGGACTGTTATTCGAATGGCAAAAAATCAAAAAATCAAAAAAATATTCGAAAAATAGTTGATTTAGGACGACGATTGTTCAGTGTTAAAGCAGTAAATCTAACGAGTTCAAAGTTTTATAAAGATACTATTTATATTAGAAACGTGGTATATTAGATAATAATTTGTTACGTCCAGTGATATTTATTTAATATATTTATATTTCAAAGTAGAAAATTGAAAGAATAATAAAATTCTGTTGATTTAACTCTTGTATACGTTGTCATTAGAGATACTTATCTACTGAGAATTTTTGATTTTGATTTTTTTTTCTTTTATCTATTTATTAAAAGTAAGATAAATATAAAATATGATTAGCAGAGCAGATAGCCAAAAAAGCTTCGATAGTAACGGAAGACCATTTTCTTCTACAAATCCATTTAGAAATGCTTTAAATGATAATAGTTTGAGTCAATATAGCGATGATCAAAAATTTATGGAATGGACAAAGGCAAATGGTGTTCATTCTCCACCATATATGGGTAATGCTAATAGAAATGGATCATCATTTAGTTTCGCTGATTCAATTGAAGAAACCTCAGAAAATGAAGATGAATTATATACAAATGATAGGGCTCAATCATCACTAGCAAATGGATCTAAAAATAACAATAAAAATAATGGAAATATTCAACAGCCATTAAAATCAACTCCAACAAATAACCCATTTTTAGATGATATGATTGCTGAACAGAGAAAAAATTCTCAAAATAATACCAATAACAATAATACTACAAATAATTTACAAGCTAATACGCAAACTAATTACGCAAGAAGGTCTTCATCAAATAATAACAATACTCATCCTACGGCGAGAGAGGAGAAAGAAAGATTAAGAATGAGTTACATGGAAAATTCTGATATGAACAATAACAATGACAATAACAATAACATTAATAGTAACAGTAATAATGATCATTCAAGAAGTCACAGAAGTAGAAGCTCAGGAAACGAATTTGCTCCTCCATCTTATGAAGAAGCAGCTGGTCCAAAAAAATCTAATTCTTCATACCCAAAAGAAAAACATTCTTCATCACATAAAAGCAGCAGTAATCGCCGTAGTTATTATCCAGATTCAGATCGTGAACGTGATTCAGACCGTGGTGAGCGTCGTCGTGATCACAGCTCAGGAGAACATAGACGCCATCACAGTTCAAAATCGTCATCATCAAAAAATAAGAGAAAGAGTCAATTGATCATTCCAAAAAATGTTGATTCAATTGATAAATTAGATGTCACGGGTTTATTCGGTGGCTCATTCCATCACGATGGTCCATTTGACGCAGTTACTCCACATAGAAATAAAAATAAAAGAGCTCCTCCTGTCATGGCTTTCCCTGCTGATGGTCCAAATAGCACCATAGGTGGTGCAACTTCAAAACCATCAACAATGAATGAAGTTTTTGGTAGAGATGAATATGCAAATGAATATGGCGAATTACATAGAGCAAATCCAATGGACGGTCTTGGAAATAGAGGAAACAGAAATACCGTTTATTTGGGTAACCTAGGTCCCGAAAGCACTGATACCATTGATGCAATTAAATCTTCCAAGAATGTCACTCAATTTGATGCCAAAGGTAAAACGTTAGTTTCTGGTCCAACCACAATTGGTCTCGGGTCAACTACCTTTTTGGATGGTGCTCCTGCATCATCAACCGCTATTAGAGATGATATTAAAGAAAAGGCCCATAAATCACGTATGAACAATGGTTTACAAAGAAAGAAATCATTATCACAAAGATTGAACATTGGAAGAAGCAATAGCGAATCATCTGACAGGAGAGAACAAATAATGCGTAGAAATAATTCTGAAAATAGCACATTCAATGCTAGACACAATACAATTAATAAAAAACCTGATGACTATGATGACGATGTTTATTTAGGAAATAATAACGGTGAAGTTCGTTTTGATTCCAATACAAAAAAGGAATCTACTGGTAACAAGTTTTTGAGAAGAGTCAAGAGTTTAAAAGTTGGTAGAAAATAAAAGTAAAATTGCATTTATAATGAAGATAATATCTTTTGTCTGTAAATGTCAATATATGATTACTTTCAGAGCATCATACCTGAATGTCTCAGATTATATAATATCTATAAAGAAGGTATTTTATGTAGTGGCTTTATAGAAATATGCATTCTCATTTGTTAAAAGATGGGTTATTGTTTATAAATATATGATGGACTTTAGTTAATTGAATTTATATTTACATTGGATATTGAACTAGAGGTTATTTACGAGGTTTTGCAAAAATAAAAGCAAAACATTATAAATTTTTATATAATATTTACAGAGTAACTTCAATATATTTTGGCTATTCATATTTACTTTCATTACTTTTAACAGTTTATACTGTTAAAAGTCTGCTATTAATAAATTCTTTATTTATATTCAGAAAATATTTGTTAGACTTTCTTATATCATAACTTGGTATGATTGAGCCATTTCTGGTAGTCTTGCTTCAACAACGTTCCATTCTATAGACTCCCAAACGTTATTTAAATATTGTTGTTTACCAAAAACACCATAATCATGTAACCAAACTTTTGGTGAAGCATCAATTGCTAATAATGGAATATATGTAACATCGTTTTTATATGATTCTGTTTCAATTGTTTCATGAATAGATTTTTCATCGTTTGAAATATTTTCTTTTTCTTCATTAGTTTCTTCTTCTAAATTCTGACTCTCTAATTGTTTTTTATATTGTAATTCTAAATCATGCATGTATCCTGATTTATTCGAATTGAATGGTGTACCAGCATTATATGTATTCAATATGAATAATTTATCATACTTCAAATCATTATTGTTATTTTCTAAAAATGAATTTTGGGAAGAATATTTTCTTGCAACCAACCAAGTAAAACCATCTCCTGAAATGGCCAAGTTCGAATTTAATAACAATGTTCTAAATTCAACAATAGAAGCAAATGATGAAACTAAACTTGAATTTAATCTATTATTACCATTATCTAATGGTTCATTTTTATATTTCAATGATAAATCAATTTGATATTCTAATAATGAATTTATTTTTTCATTTTCTTTTGGTATCGTTGTTGTTAATGAGCCACGTAATGAATTCATTGAAAATTTTAAATTATGAATTAATGAAGCATAATTAACAATGTCTTTTTTTGAATAGGATTTATTATATTCATTAATTAAAGATTCAATTGATCTTTCCTCAATAGATGACGAGGCTAACTCATTTAATTTATTTGTATATAAGTCCATTCTATCAAACCAAGCATTTTGCAAACCTTTTTGTGAAAGCAAACCCTGCAATCCAGCATCTTTATTTAAATGCTCCAATGTAGGGACTATATATGATCTTTTCCAAACATTATTCTTAACTGCAATTGATTTTATTTTTTTATTGAAAACCCTTAATAATTGTGAGTGTAACGACATTCCTTTATTCTTAAAAAAATCTCTAGTTATCTAAAAATTAACCGGATAAAAAACCAAACAAAGTAAATATCTTTATTTACTTCACCTAGTTTAGCAACTGCTTCAATTGTTAATGTTTAAAACATACACAATTCTTCAACTAGATCTGACCTTTAATTGTTATAATTTCATTAATTTTTCAATTGAAACTTTCCAAGTTTTTAATTTTTCAGATCGAAAACTTTTTAGAAATTTTTATTTTTTAAGAAAGAATGCCGCGGTTCGAATCTCTTAAGATGCATTGCAATTATAGTAATATTTGGTAGTGAGTTGCTGTATTTGAGTGCATTTGCAGTCATTTTTTAATAGAACACAGATATGTGGTACTAATGAATGAACATATTATGCTAAAATTGTTGTAATTAGCATTTTAGGATGGGTTTATATGGCTAGTTCAGTTGATTTATCTTTTATTTAACTGTCTTAAGTATGGCGTCGCTATTAACGATTGCAATAACGCTAAATGGATAAGAGATCTAAATTTGACTTAAAAGAATATAAAGAAGGAATCTCACAATGTTTCTCTCTACCAAAGAAGGAGATAATGACTCAGATATTTATTACCAGTTAATATATATATATATATATATCAATAGAGCTAATATTTATTTTTACAAGACTTTGTATCATAATATTCACATCTGGTAATATAATCTTATCAGCTAATTAGAAAAAAGGGGAGGAAACAAATTAAGATTTCTAAATCTCAATATTATAATGTTTAAATGGATCCAAGGTGGCATTTCCGCTGTTACAGGTATTGCTGAACCTGAATACGGCGAAGAGTATATTCATTCATCTGTTGATAGGGTTAAAGAGGCTAAGATTCAACCATGTCAAGAATTAACTCGTGAGGATTTATGTTGGATTTCTCCAGATTATACAAACGTTGAAACTGCTACATTTTATATAAATGATTTAAACTCAGGAATTGTTGGTTTTGCACAAGTTATCCATTCGAATATTGTTGGTTTACATAAAACAAGTCAATTTACTTGCAGAATCTTTGATACTAATAATCCTGATAAATTGAATATTTGGACTTCTACAAAATTAGAAAATTTTAGTATTGATGGTCCAAATTTTCATGCTGATAATTTATCAATTGAATTAAATGAAGAAAGCAATGAATATCATGTCATTTCCAATGTGAATGAAAATACTGTAATTGATTTAATTTTTACTCAAATAACAAAAGGCTGTAAAGTCGGTATTGATCCATCAACATATTATGGTGATAACATTGACGATCCTTGGGGTAAAATTAGGCATGTTTTTTGGCCAAGAAATAAAATTGTTGGTACAATTAATCTAAAATATAATAGAATAGCTACTACCGAAACAAATGAAGAAGAAGATCATAATTCTGTTAACAATGATCTTCCATTAATTGAAAAAACTCTAACTTTTACAGAGGAAAATCCTGCTTTATCTATGTTTGTGTTAGCATATCAAGGTATGAAACCACATCATGCAGCTAAATCATGGAATTTTATAAATTTTCATTCAGAAAATTATTCTGCTATATTAATTGAATTTACAACACCAAAATCATATGCTCATACGAAAGTTTCAATTGGTATAATTACAGATGACAAAGAAATTTTATCCTTATCTGTTGACAATGATTTTAAGCATATCGATTCAACTGTTGATTCGATTGGTTGGCCTGTTCCTAAATCAATTAGTTGTCAATTTAATGGTGTATTAGCTACAGTTAGCAATGAAAAACTTGCTAATGGTGAAATAAAAGAAGATGATAAATTAATCGCAGTTGTGGCTACTCCATTAAATAAGTTAATTGAAAGAATTGATGTAATGAATGAAGTTCCTCAATTTGTTAAAAATATTGTTTCTGGTGTGGCTGGTACAAAACCATATATTTATCAATATGCTGCAGCAGATGATTTTACGATCAATATCAATAATGAAAAATCAAAAGGTTTAGGTATGGTTGAGGTAGTTTTTATTTCAGAGGTAGAAGAAGTAAATATTGAAACAGAAGAGACTAGAACCGAAGAATAAAAATAAATATCCAAGTGTGCATATTTGTATAAGTTAAATAAATTAAATAAATATTATTTTTTAAAAAAAATTCTTTTATTTATTACCGTCATAATCATAAGATATTGCTCTGAATCCTTATAAATTTTGAAATACACACTAAAGTTCAAAAAAACTATTTGTAGACGTAAAGAAGATTTTTACGTTTTGCTAATTGTAACAAAGAGCATAAATAAAAATGAGTCATCACTGAGTTACAGCAATACTTTTCGTCATAATATTACACAAGTAAATAAATAGTAAACATATTCCAAATTAGTTTACAAAAAAGATGTTTAATCACTGAGTCAATTCATCAAATCTGTAATAGACGTTCTGATAGAATTGAATCATTACGAGCACTTTGGTCACTGAAACTTTAAACATGCATTGCATATAGAACATCACTGTAATTAGAGCTTTTATTCATTCATCTAGCTAATGATACGCATGAGCCTAAGAAGATGATAACCAATGACACATAAACTCATCTATTAAATTTGAGACATGCTGTATGAATTCACCACTATTAAAGAATGCTAATAGCAATCCTTCCCGTTTAATCAGGGCTCCCAACAAGGTTAAATACAAATCTCTGTCTGTCTGTCTGTCTGTCTCTCTGCCTAGACAATCCATCTCCCACCAGCAAACACACACTAAACTTTACCCACTCTGCCTGTGCTCCCTCCCGGCAACACAAACTTACAAAGGCGTTTCTGCCCATTGGTTCTACCGTGCTTATTCTCTGACAAGCGATGAGCAATGAATATTTTGAAAAAAAATTTTCCATTGCTCATCGAAAGAAGAAAGAGACCAAGAAATGAATGAATAAGTGTGCGATGTATGTATGATGAATAGATGAGTAGAATAGTTAGTTACTATTGAATATTCACTATCGATCGACATATTCACCGTTGTAATGCCAATGACCAGTATTGTTTGATGTTTTTCAATTTGTACATTGTTAGCTATATTCTCTATATTATATCTTTTTCATTATTTTATATTTTACATAGAAATTCTCATACTTAAAGTTACTTATATTTTCTTTTTTAGTAGCATAAAATAGATTTTACTATATATTAATTATCGTTTCTCTTTCTCTCTCTTTTTTTAATTTTGTTTTATTGTTTTATTGTAATATATATTCATTTATGTTAAGAAGGTTTTCTTTTAAACTATTAAAACATTCTTGTCAATACCGTGTTACATCAATATTATTGAAAACTGATATCAGAAAGATTCATTTTAATATTAATACTAATAGTGTTGGAAATCATAGATATTTAAATACAATGAGTACTGAAAATATTACTTCACAATTGAATAAATTATCAATTAACGAACCAAAAAAAGTTGAAGGTTCATTCCCAAATGTCAACGTTGTTGATCTTATGAGAAATTTTATTACTGAAGAATTGAGTAAAATTTCTGGTGTTGATCCATCAATTATTTTCCCAGCTTTAGAATGGACAAATACTATGGAAAGAGGTGATTTATTAATCCCTGTTCCAAGATTAAGAATTAAAGGTGAAAAACCAAATGATTTAGCTGCCAAATGGGCTGAAAATTTCCCATTAGGTGATTTCTTATCAAAAGTTGAAGCCAATGGTGCATTTTTACAATTTTTTTTCAGTCCAAAATTCTTATTTAATGTCGTTGTTCCTGATGTTTTGAATAGAAAAGATGAATATGGTTCTTGTAAAATGGTTGAAAACAAAAAAGTTCTTGTTGAATTTTCTTCACCAAATATTGCTAAACCATTCCATGCTGGTCATTTAAGATCAACCATTATTGGTGGTTTTATCTCAAACTTATACGAAAAACTAGGTTGGGATGTTACAAGAATGAACTATTTAGGTGATTGGGGAAAACAATTCGGTTTATTAGCTGTTGGTTTCGAAAGATACGGTAGTGAAGAAGCTTTAGCTAAAGATCCTATTCATCATTTATTCGATGTTTATGTTCATATTAACAAAGATATTGAAGAAGAAGGTGATTCATTGCCATTAGAAGAATCTACTAACGGTAAAGCTCGTGAATATTTTAGAAAAATGGAAGATGGTGATGAAGAAGCTTTAAAAATTTGGAAGAGATTCCGTGAATTGTCTATTGAAAAATATATTGATACTTATGCTCGTTTAAATATCAAATATGATGTTTATTCTGGTGAATCTCAAGTTTCCAAAGAATCAATGAATAAAGCTTTAGAACTTTTTGCTGAAAAGAACTTAACTCATGAAGACAAAGGTGCTGTTTTAATTGATTTAACTAAATTTAACAAGAAATTAGGTAAAACTATCGTTCAAAAATCTGATGGTACAACTTTATACTTAACTAGAGATGTCGGTGCTGCTATGGATCGTTATGAAAAATATCATTTCGATAAGATGATCTATACTATTGCTTCTCAACAAGATTTACACACCGCTCAATTCTTCGAAATTTTAAAACAAATGGGTTTCGAATGGGCTGACAGATTACAACATATTAATTTTGGTATGGTTCAAGGTATGTCGACTAGAAAAGGTACCGTTGTTTTCTTAGATAACATTTTAGAAGAAACAAAAGAAAAAATGCATGAAGTTATGAAGAAAAATGAAACTAAATACGCTCAAATTGAAAATCCAGAAGAAGTTGCTGATTTAATTGGTATCTCTGCTGTCATGATTCAAGATATGCAATCTAAGCGTATTAACAATTATGAATTTAAATGGGAAAGAATGCTTTCTTTTGAAGGTGATACTGGTCCTTACTTACAATATGCTCACTCTAGATTAAGATCTGTTGAAAGAAATGCTCATGAAATTACTCCAGACAAATGGTTAACTGCTGATTTCAGTTTATTAACAGAACCAGCTGCTGAATTATTAGTCAGATTATTAGCTCAGTATCCAGATGTTTTGAGAAATGCCGTAAAGACTCATGAACCAGCTACTATCGTTACCTATCTATTCAAATTAACCCATCAAGTTTCTTCTTGTTATGATGTTCTATGGGTTGCTGGTCAAACCGAAGAATTAGCTACTGCTCGTTTAGCCTTATATGCTGCTGCTAGACAAGTTCTATATAACGGTATGCGTTTATTAGGTTTGACCCCGGTTGAGAGAATGTAATCATAATTAATTTATAATGTGTATTAAAATTTGTACAGGTATATATTCATACCAAATATTAGTCATTGATAGTAATTTTTAATTTTATCATCTTTTAAAGATGACGAAAAAGATGCAAGACATTTATTGAAACCGAATATCATGAATCCAAAATTCATTGCGAAATTAATCTGTCGATCTTTAATATAATGACATTATCACAGAAAGTTTGAAAATTGGATACAAGATGAAATTAATAATAACTTCTCAATCCGAAGAGTATTACTTAATCATTAAGCTAATAAAAATAAATTAAATTGTTTAAGAATACTGTGAAGTAATCTGCACTGAAGTGAATAAACATTATGTGTCAAAAAAAGATACAATATTAGTAACAGGTTTAATTAACTAGAATAAACATATACCCTATTGCATAATATATGGAAGGACTTAGCACTGATTATGAGGGAATTAAATAGAAATGAATGACTTTACATACATGAAAAGGACATCGTAAAGTATTCTGAAAAAATCTCATCAGATTGAGCAACTTCAGTCTAACAATTACTCTGAAATAAAATATACAGATAGAGGCCTTTTGATAAAGAAATACTATATTAGTTAACGTTATATAATTTCATAACTTAAAATAAAGATGATCAACTCAACTTATAATATAAATAGTAATACGTACGCCAATTCAGATAGCAAACTGAAGTTAAATAGTAAAAAAAAGACAATAATACGTCTGTTACTGAGTTGAATAATCAATCAAGCTCTCGACATTATGGAATATTTCGAATGAAAGATGATGGCTTATATTAACACTAATGGCAAAATAGCTAGGTATACATGTCCTTTTTAAGTGTTGATATATATTGTTCTTGCTATGATGTAGCTAAATTATTTGAAACCATGCTAATACTTGTCGTCCCAGTGGCCGAGTGGTTAAGGCGATGCCCTGCTATTATCATAGATAAAGCTTAGTTAGGCATTGGGTTTTACCTGCGCAGGTTCGAATCCTGTCTGTGACGCCATTTTTTTACTATTTTTGAAATACTTATTGACTATCAATATCATGCAATGAAAACAAAATGTATACCAATGATTTTACATCTTTGATATGCTAATGATATCTATTGTTATACTGATGTGGATAAGTGGTACACTCTTTCTCTTTTGCATAAGCTAAGTTCTTTCTGGATCTCTTTATGAAATATCATCGAAAACGAATATTAAAATTTATCAGAGCTCATCTCATCGCATAAAAATTATTGATAAATTGATACACTTAACAAAACCTATAGATAGAATACATATTTTTTTAGTTAAATACTATCTAATATTACCTTAATTGCAAAGACTTCAAAAGACAACTACCATAAAACATGGGTAAAGCTAAGAAAACTAGAAAATTTGGGTTAGTAAAACGTACATTAAATGCAAAGAAAGATCAAAGATTAAAAGCAAATGAACAAAGTAAGAAAACAAAAGAGGATCCTGAATTAACCAGAAATATTCCACAAGTATCAAGTGCATTGTTTTTCCAATATAATGAAGCTATTAGGCCCCCTTATCAAGTTCTTATAGATACAAATTTTATTAATTTCTCTATTCAAAAAAAGATTGACATCATTAAAGGTATGATGGATTGTTTATTAGCTAAATGTAATCCACTTATAACAGATTGTGTAATGGCTGAATTAGAAAAATTAGGTCCAAAATATCGTATTGCTTTAAGATTAGCTAGAGATCCAAGAATTAAAAGATTAAGCTGCTCTCATAAAGGTACATATGCGGATGACTGTATTGTTAACAGAGTTTTACAACATAAATGTTATATTGTCGCTACAAATGATGCTGGTTTAAAGCAAAGAGTAAGAAAAGTTCCCGGTATTCCACTAATGAGTGTAGGTGGTCATTCTTACGTTATTGAAAAATTACCTGATGTATTTTAATTAATTTCATTTCATATTATCATTTTTCTATATACTTTCCTATTAATAAATAAGTTTTGGTTTACTGAATTTTTTTTTATATCATAACAAATGGAATGTTTCTAGTAACTCTAAAACAAAGTTCAATAGAATACATACCTTCTTTTTAAATTAACCTTTACTTAATAATATTGTATAGTTAAGTATAAATATTTCTTTATATCATATAATAAGCCAACCTGCTAATTTTCATAGCGCATTAATAAATATTGAAAAATATTGATAAAATTTTATACTTGAAAAAACTGTAACATTTTTATTGTTAGTAAGCAATATTGACTTAAAATCACAATACAACTCATATAATACAAATATCACGATATACAATGGATCCAAGTTCAGTACTAGAACAAACGGTTCAAGATGTATCTAATTTACAATCTGAATTTCGCTATATATTGGAAGAGATAAAATTGGATGATTTAAAGCTACATGAACTGAAGAAGAAAGTTCAAACCCAAGATTCTAAAATTCACAAACAAATTAAACAACATGGATCATTGAAAGAATTTGATAATGAAGAAGAGGTATATTCTAGCATAAACAATGATCTGAATGAGTCTATAACAATTCAAAAAGGAAAAAGTATTCTAGCTAATACAATTTTTTTTCTAGTTTCAAAACATTTAGCAAAGCTTGAAAAAAGTGTAGAAATACTGGAAGAAGATGGATTATTAGCTTCATTAGAAGAAGAACCTGATCAAGTATCGGAAGCTGCAAAAACAGCATCATCAAATAATTCAACTTCTGAAAGAAAAAGGAAAGCACCAACTCCTCCTGATTCTTCAACAGTTTCACCTGCTGTTAAAAAGAAGAAGCAACAAAATAAAACAGTAGTGGTAAAACCAGAAGATAATAGTAAACAGAATAATCAAAAAGTTGGATCGAATCTTACTCCACCGATTATGGGACAAGATAATTATGGTTTACAAGATTTGGGTGATGATTTATTTGCAGCCTGTAATAATAATGAAGATGAAGAAGATAAAACTTTATATTGTTTTTGTCAAAGTGTTTCCTACGGTGAAATGGTTGCTTGTGATGGACCAAACTGTAAACATGAATGGTTTCATTATAGTTGTGTTAATTTAAAGGAGCCACCGAAGGGAGCATGGTATTGTCCTGATTGTACTCAGGAATTGGC
Organism: Vanderwaltozyma verrucispora; assembly: GCA_030565105.1. NCBI lineage: Eukaryota > Fungi > Ascomycota > Saccharomycetes > Saccharomycetales > Saccharomycetaceae > Vanderwaltozyma > Vanderwaltozyma verrucispora. The sequence continues at coordinate 18,073 of JAJMAX010000043.1, forward strand.
TAAGAATACATTAAAGAGAAAACGTATATGATGGACACTTGTAAATGGAAAAATAAAACATAAACTAGGATAAGTAATACGTTATACACATACATGTATATACATATAATAAGCATGTAATATTCAATCAACTTAATTAATGATATTATAATAAATAAAACATATGAATAATGATAATTTTTTTAAATTTACCTATTTACAAGTTAACTATGTAAAAATATTTATGAAATTTTCCATAAACATCTTAATTGTTTAGAATAAATTAATTATATGCATGCTTTAATTCTGAAAAGGAAAGAAATAGTAATCACATTTATGGAATAAGCGTAGAAAGAAAAAGATGGTAAATATTATTCATCTTTAAATTTTTGAAAGCTTTTGGAATTTTTAATAATGAAATCAAATAGTCTGCAAAGGTTCTTTTTCAAGAGCTGATGATTTTGAAATCTTCTTCTGTTTTCTTTGTTCTTTACGTTTTTCACTTGCTTCTCTTTTTGATTCTTTAACTAAAAGTTTATCACCAAAAAATTCATAATCTTGCATATATTTTCTATCCATATTAAATTCATTTAATACAGAATTATCTGTTAAACCTAATTTTTGAATTGTCCAATAATATTTTTTTGGGTTATCTCTTTTCAAGTATCTCAAAATACTTTGTCTTTGTTGAACTAACATTCTTAATTGTCTAATATTTGCAAAATCTTTTTGATGTTCTTTAACATGGTTTGCTAAATTGTGAATTCTTACAGTCATACAAGCAGCTTGAACTTCACTTGAACCAGTGTCACCAGGAAATCTTTGAAATTCTTCACGAGCAAGCTTTAATGCTAAACTCATTGAATTTTTATTATCAGAATTTCTCATACTCAAGATTCTTAAAATCGACTGACGTTTATTTTCTAATAAATTTAAATCTTTTAATTCAATTAAATTTTCATTAAAATTTGATAATTTTAATTGAGTTTTTTCTGTTTCTTCAATTGAAGCAAATAATTTTTCAACTTCATTAATTTCATAACCTTGTGATAGAACTAATGGTTCCCTTAATTCTGCCATAATACGTGTAATGAATGGATTATCTTTACGACCCATTACAGGATCAACAATATCTAATTTATTTCTTATATTTGCTTGTATTGCTTCATTTTTTTGTCTTTTTTTTTGTGCCCTTAAAAATCTAATAGCTTTTTGACCATACAAAACAGTTGATGTATTAAAAAATCTTATATTTCGGTTATTAAACTTATTAAACTCTGGTAATTTATAAATAACACCAGGTTTCAATCCAAGCAAACATTTATTCATTATAATAATTTTAATAATATATGTCTATCTTTTGACGAATTCAATGCATAAAACAAAATACACCAACAACCTCAGAGAATGGCAATAGTCCTAATATCCAATTCTAATCCTACTTTGGTCCCTTTAACTCAATCAATTGATGCAAAATAAGCACTTTTCCCTTCTTTTATTCGATTCAAATTCAAAATCTTAGTTTAATTCTTTTAAAACCACAAAATTGGAATAAATCTACAATCCGGGTAACGAGTTTTATTCTTAAAAACAACACAGTCACTAATGACGAACTATACTGAAAAATTTTCAATTTGAAAATAAAAAAATTTTCAAAAAATTTGTGATGAGATGAGCTTTTGAAATTTTTCACTAGTGATCGTTGTAGTGAGAAGTATGAAGTTTTGTAATACAATACCTTCAATATGTATCGTAATAGTCTTGACTGTGAGATGAGTTGTATATTTTTATTCAATCAGTATTATCATGTTATCTAATATCTTATATTTTAAAGATATATATCTTATTTAATACAATTATTGTAAATAGACCAAAACGAATTGAAAGAAGAGATATCAACTAAGGTATATTATATTCTTTTGAAATTATTGTACATATTTTTTAATACAGATATTTGACTATTATAATATAGTTGTACTTCAATTCGATTTAATTTTTCTTTTTTTTTCCAGTTTTATTACAACCGTAATATAATAATATAATAATAATACATAATGAGTTTCAGAGGTGGTTCAAGAGGTGGTTTCTCATCTAGAGGTGGATCCAGAGGTGGATTTTCATCCAGAGGTGGATTCTCTAGAGGTGGTGGTCGTGGTGGTTTTGGCGGTAGATCAATGCCACAAGGTCCACCAGATAGTGTTTTAGAAATGGGTGCTTTCTTACATCCATGTGAAAACGATATTGTTTGTCGTTCTATTAATACAAAAATTCCATACTTTAACGCCCCAATATTTTTAGAAAATAAAACTCAAGTTGGTAAAGTTGATGAAATTTTAGGTCCATTGAATGAAGTTTACTTCACCATTAAATGTTCAGATGGTGTCCACGCTTCAAGTTTCAAAGAGGGTGATAAATTTTTCATTGCTCCAGATAAATTATTACCAATTGAAAGATTCATTCCAAAACCAAAGGTTGCTGGTCCACCAAAACCAAAATCTAAGAAGAAGAAGTCTGCTGGCGGTGCCCCAGGTGGCCGTGGTGGTTTCTCAAGAGGTGGATCCAGAGGCGGCTTTAGCAGTCGTGGTGGATCCAGAGGTGGATTTGGTGGTGCCCGTGGTGGATCCAGAGGTGGATTTAGTGGTGGCCGTGGTGGCTCTAGAGGTGGATTTGGTGGTTCTCGTGGCGGTTCAAGAGGTGGTTTCGGTGGTTCAAGAGGTGGTCGTGGTGGTAGATTCTAACTTAATTAGTTTCCTACAATTCATGACAATACTTTTTCGTAATTATTGATTTCTCATTTCTTTCCATTTAAAAACTACCAAATATCATCTTTAATAAGGTCATTTGGTCAACTCCATATCTTATAAATCCATACTTGATATATATATACTGATATATATTTATATTTCTAGTGTTAACTGTATAATAATTTTTGCAAGCAAACTAAATAATATAGTTTGAATATATATTTCTAAAATTTTACTAAATTTTTTGTCATTAAACATGGTGATGACACGTTAAAATATGATAATATATTTATTAGCTATATATTAATATATAAAGGTTATTCAAAAAAATAACATTATAAAAAACAAGTAGCGAATATTATATTATTATTAAATATTTTAAAAATACCAAAAATGTGTAGAACCAACCCAATGAATGATTAGATAAAATGCATTAATTTATATACTTTAAAATTGAGAATCAGATGTTCTTCTGTAACTGCTCTTTGTTTCTTTCTTTGAAACACGAGGCTTACCTTTTTTTAAAATTAAATCAAATATTTCCTCTTTCTTAGCACCTTTTCCAAATTCATTATCCAGTTGAGAATGTGATGCTTCACCTAATTGACCTTGCCTACCTTTACCGCCTGGATTAGCAAATATAGTAAATACTTCAACAGTGTCAGCTAACTTACTTAATGAAGGTTCAGCAATATATTCCTTGACTGCTTCTTCCGAATTAACGTAAACGATTAAATCAGTGTCATTACCTTTATAAAAATATTGAACAGTTTCAGACATTTTTTTTTTTTTTTTGGAAATTAAAGTTTAGATGGAGTTAAAGTTGAAATAATACTTCTTTATATATTAAATTTGATAGAGTATTGATTGTTATTCTTAGATCAAACACCGGAATACTCTCTATATAATATTTTTTTGTATACTGATTTGGCTTTACAATATAATTGATTTATAAATAACACAAAATTGGAAACAGTAATAAAAAAAACAGCTTAAAATATAATTCTGTATCCCCTTAAATACTATTTTTTTTTATTAGCTTTCTAGAAATTGGTTATAATTCCAATTATAAAATTACAGATTACGATTAATAATATAATTATTAAATACATTAACAAACGTTCTACATTACTTGTTCAGTTAGTTATTTTAACAATACGAACATATTTTGAACATCCTTACCTTACACCCTCGTATTAATTAGAAGGTATCAACAAGAGATAGTTATACATGATGAACTCGATCCAACACCATCCATACCTTGCCTTTCTAGAACACTTTTCATAATCTTTTAAATTAACATTACTAAACAGCTCTATACCCAAAGCAGAAGTGGAAGCTGTTCTTATTCAAGGAAGGGATGAATAAGGTGGAGTTAAACTTTACGAAAATAAGCAATTCATCATATCGAATTCGTGTTGATGTTTAAACTAGCAGATAATAGAGCATTGCTTATTTCTTTCTGATGGTCAATTAGAATTAACCTTACTAGATGCAATTAAGGTTGGTTTCTCGGTGCCCCCCCCGTGATAGTGGCGCCACTAATGGCAATCAGGGAAAAAGAAGGAATAGGAGCAGTAAAGTTGGATGAAACGACATCGTAGATGAGAGAAGATGCAATCACCTGTATCACCTTCAAAGGGTGGTGTAGTGGATTGAAACGTATCGAGGATTCTTTATCTTTAAACTTTATTTAATAAATGGTTGGTGACGATTATTGAGTTAGTTGTGAGTTGTGGAATGTGGGATGTAAAGACTAACTTCACAGAGTATGGCATTTCAAGGAGATGGACCACACACTCTTGGAAGTTGAAAACAAGGATCGATATCGTTAAGAGTTATACTGTTATTTTGTCGATTAAATGAGTAGTAAGTTATTCGTTTAGTGATTTCACTGGCGAACTTTACTTTAGTACAGTACAGTTAAGCTTATTTTCTAATCTTGCTTTACCTGTATTGTTCAATTATTAAAGGCTTTCATTTCTGAAATATTAGGCATGTATAGCACACTATATTTCGGAAATGGGTGCTTAAAGCCACTTTCATGTGTTTGGTTGGATCGATATGTATATTTCACGATCTCAACGATCCAAGAGCAGGTTTAAAATTTGAACTTAGAAAAGAACATTAATGCAATAATATATACGTTTATATAAAGTGTCCTTTCTATTCAAGACAAAAAGAAACATTTGATACTTTTAATATGTCATAATTTATATACAACCATAATATTTATTATGATGGGTAATTGTCTTATATTTTTTCCCCCCCTTTTTTTAAATTTACAGATTTAATCTTGAATTATATGTATACCTTTCCTCACTTAAAAATAATATCCGTTTGCAATATAACGTAGCATATATTCTTCTATATGATTTGTTCCTTCATATTCATCATATTCACTTTCAATATTATTACCTAAACCTGTACCTGTCGATGAATTGTTCTCTTCAGTGAAATCTTCGTTATCCACTTCGACTTCTTTCATTGCAAGATTAGCTGCTTTTACATCGTCTTCATCTTCAGCTTGTGCTAATAATTTCTCTAAATTACGTGGATCTTTAGTGCTATCTGATCCATCAAATAATAATGGTTTATCAATATTTTCAGAAATCGTTGAAGTTTCTTCTGCACCTAATAAATCTCTAACAGATAATTTAGTGAAATAGTCAGTAGTAAAATCACCTTTTTGGATGACAAGATCATCTAATTCTCTCTTTTGGTTTGCTTTTTTCAAAATATTACTTTCAATAGTATGTTCACTAACAAATCTATAAATATGAACATCTCTTGTTTGACCAATTCTATGACAACGATCTTGACATTGCTTATCCATAGCCGGATTCCAATCTGAATCATAAAATATAACTGTGTCAGCACCGGTTAAATTAATACCTAAACCACCGGATCTACTTGAAAGAATGAAAACAGTAACACGAGGATCACTGTTAAACCTTTCTGTTAGAATTTGACGATCTTCAATTTTGGTTGCACCATCCAATCTCATGTATAAATAACCGTGATAATTTAAAAATTGTTCTAAAATATCCAAAACCTTTGTCATTTGTGTGAAAATCAAGGCTCTATGACCATTATTTTTTAAATCGAGCAATAGAGTAGCCAATTTTTGCAATTTACCACAATCATATTGAAGAAGTGATTTATCTGGAAATGCGATAGTAAGTTTTGTTTGTAGATGATGTAATGGGTTCCCAAGACTAGAAAATTCAGTAATCATCTTATCTCTATGATATTCATCCCTTGCGCTGAAATCATCAATACCCAGTGACATGCTTCTGATATCGAGAGTAACAACCTTCGGTGTTAAGACTGCATAATTCTCAATTATTTCTTTATTGATGAGTATTCTTGTCTGTAATGGCTTAATAAAATATTGTATTAAATCTGGTTCATTCTTCTTTGACTTGCTAATATTTAATAAATCAATTAAATTCTTACCGTAAACAGGTTTCTTTTCACATCTCAACTTGTTTAAATATTTAAGAAGTTCAACGGAAGTTATGACTTTCTCTAGCTTCTGAGTGCCTAGTTCAAAAAAAAAGGCAGATGCAATTTGTAAGGACCCAGGTAGCTTTTCCTTTGATTCTTCATCATGTTCCCTCTTTCTTAAACGATCAATTTCTTTCACAAACTCATCTACGCATGCCAATTTATTAATACTTTTTGCATGTGTAGAAGTTAGAATGTTATCATTTTTGGTAAAGACAAAATTTAAAACTTCTAAATTTACTGAGTTTCTATACTTGTTTCTGTTTAGAAGCTTTTGAATATAACGACTTTTATTGGAATAGTTACTAGCGACCGAATGACCGATAGCAAAAGAGCTCTTAACAGAACGAACTTCAAATAGATCAGGGTGATTACAGACTTTTCTTAATTGCATTAAACAGTTAACAATTGACATAAAGTTCCCACTAGCTAAAGTTGCTTTGGTTTGAGCTCTAGACATGAAATCATCGTACAAAAATCTTTGTCTTTTTGAAAGACGACAATAGACAATATGTTCGTACTTGCCAGGCATTTGTTTCTCAACATCTGCTTTAAGTCTTCTTAATAGATACGGACGCAACACCTTATGAAGCTTATTAACTGTCTCTTTTGTTTCTAAATCTTGTTCTGACCCTTGTCCTGACTCTATTATTTTATCAACAGGTCTCCCAAACCATTGCTGAAATGCATCTAAATCTGCAAAACCAGATATACCTTTACCATCGACAATTGTTTTAGGCATCAAAAAATATAATAGAGACCATAGCTCAGCAATATTATTTTGTAATGGAGTACCAGTTAACAAAAGCCTTCTTCGAGTATTGAAGTTCAATAATGCCTGCCATCTGGTGGATCTGAAATTTTTAATATTGTGTGCTTCATCTAAAATCATATATTGCCACTTTTTTCTTTTAAATGAATGTTGATCTTGCACAACCAATTGGTAAGAAACAATGCAAATGTGAAATGAATCCGGTCTGTTCCATCCTTTTCTTTTTTCTTTACGTTGTTGAGGAGAACCATAATAAGTAAGTACTTTGAAACCTGGAGCAAACTTCTTAAATTCCATCTCCCAGTTTAATAGTACAGAAGTTGGCACAACGATCAAATGAGGGCCCCAATTTTGTTTCTCGCAAGCTAAATAAGATAACAGCGAAATAGTTTGAATGGTTTTACCCAAACCCATTTCATCGGCCAAAATACCATTGGTGTTATTATTATACAACGATGCTAACCAATTTAAACCTTGTTTTTGATAAGTTCTCAAAATACCTCTCAGTAGAGAAGGAGTAGGAACATCAACAACTGATAGTGGGTCAGCTTCTTCAGGATTGAACTCATTTTTTGTATCTTCTTCATTTTCCGAATCAGAAATGTTCATATCTTCATCATCCGAATCAGAACCAGAATTTTCTGATTCAGAGAAATTATGTTCACTAGAATTATTTTCGTTATCGGAAATGTCATTTTCAAACAATGAACTTAAATTAACCTTCTTTGTTTCCAGCGATGATCCTTCTTCATTACTAGCCGCTTCAGAAAATGATGAATCTCCTGTATCTGAAGATTTGTCAGATTCAGAATTAATGTTACCTGCTACATCACTATTTTCTGTTGAAATATGAATCTCTTGATACTTTTTACGCAATTCATCAACAGTTAGCGCTTCATCTACTGAAGTGAAGCTAGCTGAACGTGTGTTTGTAGCATCATCAATATCTTCGTCTGAAGAAGTCAAAAATTCGTCATTTTCACTACTTTCAGATGATAGGCTTTGACTTAAATTATTATCATCTATTTGATCTTCACTCACGGTTTTATTTAATTGAGCACCCAATAGTTGTGAACTTTGTTCCAAGACTTTCGATAAATGTTCTTTACCTTTTATTCTTTTAAGTTCATCTTCTTCATCTTTTTTCAGAACTCTATAAGCTTTCTCGGCAAGAGTCCACCTTTTTTTAACTGCTTGCATCGCTGTCCTTGCAAGTAATTTTCTATGTCTCTCTTCTTCCTTTAATTTTCGTTCTTCAGCACCTGCAACATGTTTAAAATGTTGTTCAATCATCTGTGATACCTTTCTGGCTCTTGCAATTCTTGCCTTTTTATTTGATTGAAATAATTTGCTCATATAGACACCATGGTTGATTAAGATGTCTTGATGAGGCTGCAAATTTTGCTCTTTATAAATATATGCGGTAGGAGGAGGATTCCTGGTGTGATTTAATCGAGTTACCTTTGTGGTAATTGGTTGCAGTGAATGAGATTCTTCGTCATACCTCAATGCACCGCTTTTTAAACCTTTCTTTATTTGTGCAAAAATTTTCTTTTGCTCTTCAATATGTGTATTATATTCTTCAAGAGTAATATCATCATCCATTGATCTGAATGAATCCAAATACTCTTTTAGGCTATCGTATTCTGGAATTATGACATGCTCAGGGTTTGTAACCGTTTGTTTTGGTGGGTTAACAAAAAGTTTAATATGGGGTTTGTTTTGTGCCAACTTTTGTCTCTTTGTAGATGGTTTTTGATATTCTTCTTCTGATGAAGTTGTAAAATAATAACTGTCTGAATCTTCACCTTCTTCATCAAATTTTCTTTCTGTAACATCATTGTTATAGAACAATTTTGGGGAATTTTTATTTATTTTATTGTCTTTTTTAGAATTGATTAATTTAAGTTTTTCTTCTTCAATTTTGTTTTCGAAAACATCACTATCGACAGTATTGGAAATAATGCGTTTATTTTTATTATTAATTTTTCTGTTGTTTGGTTTTAATTTTAATTGAGTCTTTGGTTTTATGAGTTCTTCTTTAATTAATTCATTTCCTACCACTTCATTCTTTATTTCACGGTTTACTTTATGCACTTGTTTTGATGTTAAATGTTTTTTACTTAATGTTTCAATTTTTTTTGTATCTGTATTCTTTTTATTGTTGTAAAGATTTTCATCACCAAATCTTTCAATTAATTCACTATATTTTTCATTTACTATTGGTTCAATTTGTTTAATCCAACTTATCTCATTGTCATTGTTTCGATTAATATTTGGTGAACTTGTTGTTGAATTATTACGTAATTGACGTCTTCGTACTTTATTGCTATTAGTATATTTTAAAGGATCTTCTGCTTCAATTTTAACACCATTTTTTTTTACCTCAATCTTTTGTTTTAGTGATTCTGAATCTATTCTTAATTTTTTTGTAAAGCTTTGATAATTCTCAGAGTCATTGACAAATAATGGATCAAACTCTATCAATGAAATAAATTCATTGAGATGGAAAAGTTCATTAGATAACATATTATATTTCAATTTCAATTCAGCCAGTTCAGCACATTTTTTAGGGCTTAACCTTTTATTTTTATCTTGATTTTCACTCATTATGAAGTAGTATTCAGTATATAACTATAATGAGAGAGAAAATGCATAAATTGTGTGTCAAATAAGAAGATAATAATATCAAATTAATATTCCTATTAAAGTTGAAGTTCTCCTAAATATAATACCGTTATTTTGAGCAACCTATCGTTTCATTTCAATTAAAATATTGACCAATTTATTTCTGTATTCTTTCAATATTTTAACCTTCTTAATTTCATTTACTATTGCCACATTGAACAATTTCATTATTGAAGACATGAAATTCTACGCGATGGGAAAATTTTTGGTAATATATTCTAGCGTACATAATGATAATCATACCAGCCTATACTAAGCAATAATGTCTACAAATATACAAATATTATGTACGTGCATGCAAGTAATTTAGATTCAGTTAATAATACATTAATAATTTATATTATTTATTATAATGATTTCATATACAATTTGTTTTATTTTATTTTATTCTATTTCATTTCATTTTAAAATATTTCTACTAGTAGTTGTTTTAAGTTATTAGAACTTTTACCGCATTGACCACCTTCTTTAATTAACAATTCGATATTTGTTTCAATAGTAGACAAGAATTGGTCCTTCAGAATATGCTGACGAGCTTGAATATCTTGTGACGACAAACCACTGATAGAAGTTTCTTTGCCAGCTGCAGAAATGCTATTTTCTTTACCTTTAAGTTCTTTGGCAAATAATTTTAAATATTCAAATGGTTGTGGATATTCAGCGACCATATATTGATTTTTAAGTTTACTAACATCGATATTTTCATCAGGCATGCCATCTAAAATTTCTTCATTTTCTTTTTCTTCAATACAACCACATTTGATAAAAGCATGTAATGTATCTAAATGAACATTCATTGATTTTGAATCTCTTTTTTTTGTTTGTAATGCTCCTGAAGCTTGATTTTTACCAGTTTGACCCCATCCTAATACGGATAAAATACCATTTAATAATTTAACCCATGATTGTCTGCACATTTCTTCACCACAGTATCGTATTAATGTATTCAATACTTTTGTAGAATCTGCTTGAATTGCCGGCACAATATGTGTCATTGACATACTAATATAAAGAACAAAAATCTTACAATGTAATCTAAGAACGTTTTCGTTATATTTACCAATTTCATCAATTAATTCCATGAACCCGGTACGAACTTGTTTGTCATTATCACAAATTAATGGAATCGATTGAGTCAATAGTGGCGTCATAAATCTAGTGTCTACAATACGAGGTATAGCTGTTTGGAAGACTTTTAATGTTTCCTTTCTTACTGTAGCATTATGGTGCTTTAGTAACGGTAAACGTTTTGTTAAATCAGCTGTATGTTCTAAATGTTGATTTTTAATATGAATAGTACGTGCAGAAAAAGAGGTATCAGTAACATTACTCGGTTTATCCTTCGCTTTACCTACTTTCAACTTCTTCTTTTGGAAATCTTTGATCTTTAGCTTTTGCTTTCTTGCACTCTTACCCATGATCTAAAATTCAAAGTTTGTATCTATTGCCTATGAACTGAGTAAAATAAATAGAAAAATTTGTCTAATAAAGATGTGTCTCAACCAAATAAGAATATAAATTTATTTGGTGATATGATAGTACTCTTTATATATATATATATATAGATATATCTTTTTGATTAGTTCAATTAGAGATGAGCTTCGAGCTTCTTAGTAGAAAATTTTCTATAATTTTTCATTTCTATGGCATCTCATCGCATTTGCCGTAATATGAAAAATTTAAAGAATATTGTTATAAGCTGATATAAAATGTTGCAGCTGAATAGTACAACTCGAATGTTATGTTCTGTCTCCCATTTGTCTAAAACAGTACCAATCTAATATCTATATTTTAAATCTTACTTATAGAATGAGTTCAAGAGCATTAAAACGATTACAAAATGACAATGAGCTATTGGAATCATTGATTACTACGGCTTCTCAAAATGTATCTTCTAAACCAGTCAACACGAAAAAGGAATCATCTCCAAATGCCGGTGTTTTTACTTTAATGAATGTTGATGACAGTGATAATGACAATTCAGATGAATTAAATGAGGAACAAGGTGATGCAGAAGAAACAAAAGAATCTAAACTTCCTAAAGTTTCTATTTTATCCAAGACTCAAAAATTGAAAAATAAAAAGAATAAGAAGAAAAATCAAAAGAATAACCAAGGAAAGAATGAGGCACTTAGGAATGAAGAAGATGAAGATGATGAAGAATTTGATAAACTTTTACAGCACTTTCAAAGGAAAGATGTTTTAAAGTATGGATATACGAAACAGAATATTGATAATAGTGATAGTATTAGTAATAATTCTGAATTTGGGGTAGATGATGAATATTTAACTGCATCTGATGCTGAATATGAAAATAATAACTTCAACGAAAAAAATTCAATGAGAAATATATATATTGATACAGCATTTTCAGAATTTTCAATTGCATCCTTAAAACGTCATTCTTGGGCATTTAATACAGATTTTAAAAAATTAGATCCTCATTCAGAATTCAAACTACTGTTTGACAATATTTCTGAAGCTTCATTGAATGATATTGATTCAATGTCTTCAACATCCATTTCTCCACAACAATTAAAGCAGATTCAAAGAATGAAAAGATTAGTAAAAAATTGGGGTGGGAAAGATCGTCGTAGTGTTCCCAATGGACCAGGAGGTAGTGCTCATAGATTAAAATTTACTAAAATTAGAGAAGATTGGATTCCGTCACCAAGAGGGGAATTATCTATGAAACTATTAGGAGATGATGATTTACTAGATTGGCAATTGTGGCAAAGACCTACTGATTGGAAAGATACCATTCTTGAGGATTTAGAAGTTTGGAAAAGGAATGTGTCATTTTATAAATATGAACCATTGAATATAGAAGCAAATAGAAAAAGCTTGACTGAATTTTATTTAAGTGTTGTTTTACACCCTGATCATGAGGCACTTATCAATTTAATATCTTCCAAATATCCATATCACGTACCTGGCCTGTTACAAGTTGCATTGATCATGATTAGACAAGGTGATCGTTCCAACACAAATGGGTTAATTCAACGTGCACTGTTTGTTTTTGATAGAGGATTAAAACAAGGGTTGCAATTTGATGCCGTTTCTCTACAACTGCCTTACATATATTTCTTTAACAGACAATATTATTTGGCAATATTTAGATACATTCAAATGCTAGCTCAAAGAGGTGCCATTGCAACTGCTGGTGAGTGGAGTAAAACTCTTTGGTCCTTGAGTCCCCTTGAAGATCCTCTAGGTTGTAGATATTTTATTGACCACTATCTATTACTGAATAAAGAATACCAATATTTAATTAAAATGTCTAACTCGCCTTTAATGACCCGTTATAGTCAATGGTACACTTTAGGGTTTTCATTAAGTGTTGTTTTGAGTTATTTATCAATCGATGAAACTAAAAATGCAAAACGAGAATTAGATAGAACGTTTAAATATCATTCAAAAGCTCTTTCAAAATTATATGCCGATATCTTGTTAGGCGATGTTGCATTTGTTAAAGGTATTGAAATAGAAGATAATTCTGCGATTATGATAGAAACCAAGGCCTATATGACCAGATTTCCGCTTCTTTGGAAATCAAGTCAGCATGTTTCTTTTTTATTGACAGAATTGACAACATTATTTAAACAATTTCAGAATAATGAATTCGAAGTTTGTGAATATCCCCAATTAACTAAAGGTAATTCAGTTCATCCATTCTATATTAATGAACTTCCAATTAATTTATTAAGATTTGCTATCTTGTCTGATGAATCATCGGTTATTTCTGTTATCCCAGAATATATTTGGTCTGACCATGAAATATTTGAATTTGATGTACTACCACCAACACCGACTACCAAAGAATCAAAAGAGGTAGTCGAAAAGATTACCAGCTTTATAAATGAAGGTGATTTGGTAACGTCTCAAATGGAGTTAATGCAAGATGAGAATTTATTGAATCAAATAAGGCAAATGTCTTTGGACCAATGGCTTCAAGAAAACCCTAATGCTGATTTAGAATAGATGATACTTAAGCTTAAATAATTGAATTATAAATATTTTAAAGTATGGAATTTTAATGCATTAAATGATATTAAATATAAAATATGGGGCATAGATGGTTATAAATATTCGTTTCATAAATACTTTCATTTGTTGATATTATTTAATAATATTTCCTCTGATAGTATACGTTTTTTTTTTGTTTACAATAGTTTAAAAATATTTTTAATATGGTTACTGAAATTTCTTTTTTTTTTTTTTTTTCATAGTTCACATTTAGTTAAATGAATCATTTGAAAACTCTTGTTCACTAGAAACCTTTGATGCATCGGGTGTCAGATTTTTCAGTTGAGTATTCGGAAGTGCATCAATATCTTTTGAATTATTAGTCGACTCCTGCTTATTTTCCATTTCCTTCTCTATTATACTTTGGCTTGATTGATTTTTTGAGTTTGATTGTCTATTATTTCCAGGTTTATTAATTTTACCTCCAGCTTTAGAAAAATAAAATTTCCCAGATGATGAGGATTGTTTTGAGTGTTGAAAGTGCCTCCAACGTTCTGATTGAGAATTTTGATGTTGACGACTATTACTATTATTTTGCATATTCTTCATTTTAGGCCTGAAATAAGGCATTGTATTTTGAGGAAGGTTCCATTGTGCATTTTGATTTACATTATACGCATTTCTAGCCCCCATTGGAAGATGCTTAAAATTTTGTTGGTTATATGGGTTCGATATAGATGCTGATGTTGGAGGTATACCTGTTGGAGGTACATATCCCCAATTCATTTGTTCTCCTTGTGGAAAGTACATATCTTCTGCACTATCAGCTTGAGGAGGAATTTCATCATATCCGTGCATATTTAGATCTGTGTTTTGAATATAATCCATAGGAAATCCAGGAAACATATTTGGCATCATAGCTCCAGGAATCATACCACCATTATAAGGAAATGGATATGGGTATATATTAGGATATGCTGTATATAAAATTTGTTCTTCGTTTGAGGCATATTGTTCTTCATCCTCGTTATCCAGATACTTTTTATTTTCTGTTTCTGATACATTAGATTTTAATTTATTTGTTTCCCCATTATCGCTTGAATTTGCCAACTTTTTGCCTGAAGTGTTCTTTTTATTATTCTTATTTTCATTATAAAATTTTGCATTCGATGCATAATATTCACTATTCATCATGAACTGAGGTCTATTTGCAGACATTGGCCAACCCATTGGTGCTGCCATTGGTGCTACCATTGGGAATGTAAATTTATTTATAGTTGCGGTACTTGGCACTTCTTCATCTGGAAACATCAACGAATTTTCATATTGCATGTTAAATGGTACAAATGCGTCAAATTGTTGTGGATTATTAAATCCATCCAACACTTCTTCCTGGTTAGGATATTCAATTTCTATTGGAATGTAGTCTAGTGGAAAATCATGATCTTCTACTGCAACTAATTTATCGATAATATCTGACTTTGCCGTTTCTAATGAATATTGTTTGTTATTTACAGCCAATGAATTTGGGTCAACCACCAATGACTGCTGTATCAATTCTGATTCTCTTTTTGGCTCAACATCTATATCCGATATTCTCTGGCTATTATTATTAATACTTGAAAATTCAGATTCATTTTTAATTTGAAAATCGGTATCCAGAATATCTTTTGTATTTTTTGAAATTATTGGTGAAGTTGGAATAAGTGTTGGACTAAATGGTAATTGGCTATCAGTAAAATTATTCGTTCTAGTTGATTCTACATGTGATGACAATCGCTCGTAAAGAGAACTGTTCTCATCTGTATGATAATTAAATGATAATGCGGGTTCATTAATTGCTTTAGTGGTTGCAGATTGGCCTAAAGCTTCTCTTTTTAAATCCCTTTCTAATGCATCTGCAAATAATTTATCATGGGGTACGCTAAACCAAAAAAATACTTTTTGCTTTTTTTGAGTCTTTAAACACATATTTCTGAATAAAAATGATAGAAATTCTGATTTTGGTTGCTCTAAAGTTGAATCAATACCACATTTTAAATGCCTTAAATCAGAGAATATACCTTCCTCAAATTTTTTCTTTTGAACAATTTCACGACCAAAATTTTGCATTCTGTAAATACAACATTTAACAATATCGGTACCAGTAATATAAAATAAATTTTTCCAAAATATACATGAAGTAAAACCTTGACTCTTATTTAAATAATATCGCCTTATAACTTGGTTTTCTTGCCAATTTACAGGAGCAGTTGCTAAAAAAAATTTTAAATCATCAATGAGTCTCAATGCTTCTTCTACTTCATCAGAAGTTTGCTGTGATGATAAAGCTTCAGTATCGCTATTCAACTTCAACATCACAGACTCAGTTCTAGCAATGCCATTCTGTATTTTCAAATCATTCATTTAATATATTTGTTTTAGTACAGCCTGATCGAAACACTTTTCAAATTAATGTAGATATATTACAAGTGTATTACAATTCAAATGTTATCCAATATTCTCACTTTTAAGCCGTAAAATTCCTGATTAAAATTCTTGATTAAAATACAATTCAAACTTCTTTATTTTTCAAGAATGTTTTTAACCAGTTTCCAACTCTCTTTTAAACCAACGAAGTTACACCTTTTAGATAAAATTTCATTGTTTCAAAATCCCGTCGAAGTCCATTCATAAGTTTCAAGATGAAACATTCTTGGCATAATTATTACAGCGACCGAAAGAAAAAAAAAATCTCGAGAGAAAGATGGATCTTCAGATCTAACTGTAGATCTGGCGACAGGAGCACATATGTTAATGCACCTAGTTCAACGAATGGCTTAGAAAATGAACTAACTATGGAATTGTATGTGCATCCAAGTTTATTGATTAAGTTATTATTATGAGAATAAATCTATTCATAATTATAATCATAGTTCGGAAGAAACGATTTATATTATCTACATGAAAATTATACATAATTTGTGTCTATTGAATCAAGATTACTAAATATTGGGAAACATGTATGTGTGTTTGTTAAGCTTATCATTAATTTTTTTTGTTTCTTATTGTTTACGTTATTCTTGAGAACCAAATAAAAAATTTCTTTGTTACAGTGATTATTATTACTAAAATGCAATGGTTATTCATTAATTTCTTATGGTTTATTAAATCTTACAACGATATCTTCAGCTAATTTCATCAATTCTTTACAATTAGATTCAACAAATCTTTTTAAAGAATTGTTATCGGGTAAATTTAAAATGCATAGAATATAACTTGATAATTTTAATTCCTGATATGAAAATGCAGAATCATTTTCTTTTGCAGTTTTAACTTTCTTGTTATTAAAATAATATTGAAACTGAAGTAATGTCTTTTCACCGTCCATTTCAATTTGATCTATAATTGAATTTAGTTTACTATGGCCATATCTGTTAAATGTTGATTCAATATTTGCAGTTAGTTCAACATTACGAATATTAAAGTTATTTCTCATAACTAATGCTTTTTTAATATTGTTTATTGTTAATGTATCAGAGAATATATTAGAGTTTTCTTGATTTGTAGAATATAAGTTCAAAAATTCGTTTGGTGACAAATCAAATAAAATTTGACAAATCCAACAATCGTAGATCACATTATCTAATAACATGACATAAAGTGATTCTTCTGCATTTCCCTCTAACCTTGATAAAATATTCTCATTCAATACCAATGTTGGTCTGATATATCTTTTACTATGACCTTCAATGAGAACTGGTAATACTCGATCTTTGACAGCTAAATAAGAGATTATTCCAAGGCTGTGACTATATTTTTTATCATCAGATTCAGGATTTAAATTGGATTTGAATTCTTTTGGTAAAAGCAATGAATTCTTCTGGCAAAGTGCAAATTGAATAAACAAACACCAAGGATCTGAAGCTAAGATATTATTGGTTTTCATATATTTAAAAGTATTGTAGATACCTAAGATAAATGTATTTTCTTGTAAATTTTCTAATGCGTTTGAACCTTCAAAATCAAATATTCTTGAATTAATTTTTCTCTTCATCAAAGTATCATTGCTAGGAACAGTATCGAATGTTTGTAAAGGGAACTTATCAAAAATATATTTAACAGATGGTGGGACTGTGAATAAATTTACCATTTTTGAACTTGAAACAGTTGGAGTTTAATAACAGTTTAAATTGGATAATTAACTGGTCGTTCTATAAATCCAGCCACTAATTTATATATCATTTTATTTATTCCAAAGATTCTTCTTATCTAAATGTCATTATTATTATAGTTATTGCAATTTATTTTAAATTAAGAGTATATTTTGTCGTAGCACATGATCCGATGTTACATTTGTTAAATAGTTTGAACTATATACTAAAAATAATGAACTTTGAGAGTATTATAAAATTTTAGTCTACATGAAATTAAGAAATTGATGCAAGTTCACTACGAGTGTATTTATTTCCTTTAATATCAACTAGATACATTAAATAATTCCTTTTTTTCTCGTTTCTATAATGATTATTCCTCTTCTTCTACTAATGATAATAGTAAAGAACTGTTTTTTAATCCTGCATCTTCTATTGAGCTATCAAGTTTATTAATCAGGTCTTCCCTTTGATGATTTGATAAAATAAACCTACAAGTAGAATATCCTTCAATTTCGGATTTAATGACCTCATAGATAATCCTGACTGTATCTTCAACGTTGAACCGTCTTACTATTCTTCTACCATCACCCGTACGTACTTGAATTCTAGTTGTAATACCTGGTTTGTTTGGTGGTTCTTCATGATTGTGTGCAACTATAGTCCCAAATAAATCTTCTTCTCCTTCATCTTCTTGAAAATTTTCTTCCTTCTCAAGAGCATCTTTTCCTAGTTCAGTTAGTTCAGATTTCTCATTTTGATCATGCTCTTGATTACTAGGTAATCGCATTGATTTTCTAATTGCTAATTCCATTTGTTGCTCTTCGGTTAATGTTGTAGGGTCTAGCTCTGGTGTTGGCTCTCTGACTATTGGATTAGCTGTATTTGGATCTAAAGAAAATGATGATGAGAATTCTATTATTTCTTTTTGGAAACTTTCTAGTTTTGGAACGTCTTTGTTCCATTGTTTTAATCTTTCTCCTGTCATTGGGTCTAAAATTGCAATATGTGGTAAATTTTCCTTATCATGTAAACCGTAATATTGATTATATTGTTGGGCAGTACTTGAATCATATTGATATTGTAAAAAAATAAAGTTTTTTTTGATTAACTTTTTAAGATTTGGTGATGACCATAAATCTCTATTTGAAGCTTGGCATTGGAAAATTCCAGAATCTTGAATATTTATCATTATCCATTTTTTCTTTTCAATAGCTTTTAATTTAGCATTGTCAAGATCCAATTTTGAAATAATTTCGAATGGTGGTCTGAAAAGACGTGCTAATCTTTCCTCTTTTGACATTTTTTTTGCCCTTTTAACTAATTTTGTAAATTCTCTAACTTCACCATCTTCGTCTATTTCAATAACTGGCTCTTCAACATATTCGTAATTTTGTTCATCTTCATCAGGAATTGATATATCAGAATCAGAATTCTCGTCAGAGTTAAAGTTTTCATATTTTTGATTAAATACGCCACTTGGTCTTGAATTATCAAACATCGTTCTTGGATTATTTCTTAATGGTTCATAGATACCACCAATCCCACCATAAGTACCTGGGAAAATATGAGTTTCTGCAAGTGTTTCATGTCTTGCTTCATCGGGAGGCCTTATATAACCCATATCGCCTGGTTGTGGTGTTTGATATACTTCATTTTGTAACCTTTGTGCCATGGCTTCATCACTCTCTAAAAAATTTGAATTGAAATCAGAATTAACATTATTATTATCGCCATTATTGTTCTTGTCATTATTACTATTTTGACCAAAATTTTCATTTTGAGCTCTTAAAGAAGAATTGCCACTATGATCAAAATACAGAGAAATTGCAGTTTCTAAATTACTTCCAGCCATATCCAAAAATTGTTTTGCTAAATCTGTATCCTCCACACCGGTAATGGACATAAAATCAGATACATGTTCATCAGCCATTTTCTTATAAATTAATAATATTATATCTTTCTCTTACTAATTAACCTTTTTCTAAATTTACGAGTATAAAAGTGGAAATATATCAATAGAGATCAAATAAAAAAACTCTTTTTTTGTAAATAAACAATTAATAAATCACCAGTCTATAGTTCCTTACTCAGAAATTGAATAATTACCAGTAATTGTTGTACTTCTTACAAAAATAACACTTCTTTTCAAAGTTATCAATATATTTTCCAGTTTTTAATTCAAAATTCGCATTAAATTTTAATGAATGGTTAACTCATCACCATACAAAACATAAAATAATAAGAGATAGAACAGATATTTGTGATAGTAAAGAAGTGAGTAACAGTGGAACAAGAGCAATGAAATGTACATTTGCGGTTTCATTGTTATACCAAAAGTCACTGAAACTGTCTGCGATTAATCAAGAACATATGCAAAACAACCAGTCACTCTTGTAAAATTGATTATACCCGTTGTAATAGACAGAAGTATAATGCTATGTTAAAATCATACAAGATAGTCATTACAAGCGTCTTCCATCTCTACCAACTCATAAATTCAATCATCACACAGTAGCCACTTGTTTGTCTCTTCAATGTTTTGAAGTGTTTCTTGTTATTTTATATCTTTCTTTTACAGGTTATCTATATATAAGTACATGATTTTCCCAAGGAGAAAAGTTTGTTAAATGAATCATTCACTTATTTAAAAATTATGTTGAGGTTTGGGGATAAAGAAAGAGAAAGGTTGATTGTTAAACTAATTATAAGTCAAGTTCAATAACAATCTTGTATATTTGGTTATTTGGTTGTGATATTTGATAATTTTTTTTGGGTAAAATTACAATCAGTGTGTGTGTGTGCTTTTCCAGTTGGTTTGATTGTAGAAGTGATTAGAAAAGGAATATACAGTTTAATCTAATTGACTATGTTGCCATCAAAGATTAGTAATATACAGAAATCTAATTTCTTTAAAAGGAATAAAGGGAAATTTGTGACATCTATTGCTGTTATTGCAACGTTGTTTACTACTGGTTCGATATTCGTTTATTTAGTTAAAAAATGGTTGTACAAACAACAATTGAAAATAACAGAACAACATTTTATAAGAGAACAAATTAAGAGAAGATTTACTCAAACTCAGCAAGATTCATTATTTGCTTTATATGAATTGATTCCGGTATTAGCATTAGTTTTAACACAGGATTTTGATTTGGATCAATTAGTTATTGCATTAAGAGATAAAAAATTAAATAAGTTGAATACAGCTTTGAATAATAATGAAAACGGCAATGAAAATGACGTAGGAACAGCATCATCATCTATTCAAGGTGGATTGACATCAAGTAATACAGCTGCTGATACTGCTCAATCTGACGTAGTTATTGTTCCTGCACAACAAGTAACAGGTGAATATGTTGGTATGAATAAAGCACAATTATGGAATGAATTAAAAATTAAAAGTATTATAAAAATTATTACAATTTCATACACAGTCTCATCATTGTTATTATTGACTAGATTACAATTAAATATTTTAACAAGAAGAGAGTATTTAGAAACTGCTGTAAAAGTAGCTGTTGAACAAGAAGCTTCGAAAAAGACAATTTCAAATTCAATTTATGATTGGATGTCAACTTGGATTTCTAACAATTCTGAAAAAAAGGATAAAACTGATAATGACAAAATCAATTCTGATTTAAATGATTTAAATCAACTAAAAGATTCTTCAAAATCAAAATCAGCTTATATCAATGAACAAGCATTCTTATCATTATCATGGTGGTTATTAAATAGAGGTTGGTTAGGACTTTCAACAATAGTTGAGGAAGAAGTATTAATAGAATTTAAAGATATGAATCCAAAGGATAAGTTATCATTGAAAGAGTTTAGTGAAAAAATTACAAAAATATTTCATACTATTAATCAAAATATTTTTTTGGCTCAAAATGATAAGGAAAATGTAAATGATAATAAAGTAATTTTAAATAAATTAACTAAGATACTATTACCAAGTGACTCCGTGAGAAAATTTGTTTTAGAACAAACAATGGATCCTGAAACTTTAAAAATATTAGAACAAGATGACTCTATCTTAGAACTATTGATATCTGAAACTGCACAATGTATTGGTGATACCTCTTCGATATATGTATTAGAAGCACTGATTAATGAATCGTTTCAATTTATTATGACAGACTTAGAGAATAGAGTTACAAAGAAGAGTAAGAATCATGATGGAAATATGACAAATGATAGCATTGAAAATGAAAAGTTTCAACTTGCTTTGATAGCAATGAGCTGTAAAGATTGTTGCCAAAATATGCTGAAAAAAGGTACAGCTTCATTAGATAATGAATATTTACAAAGGTTAGATTCTGTTACTGCTCTTAATGATATGAGTGCAAATGTTTATAGTAACTTTGAAATATAATAATGTAAAATATATACAAAAAATAATACATTACTAATAATATGTCTATCTATATTGGATCTCTTTAGTTACAGAGTAATGATAACGATTCTGTAACCAAACACATCTGTCATTTTTTTTAAACTTCAAAACTTTTCAGTACTAGTCAAACTACTTGCCACATATTTATACCAATAAATAAGAGAAAACACAATAGTATTTGGACTTATATTTCATTAATACTGTGGTGAGTACTAATCTTGAATTAATTGGAATTTTTGGCACTTAAACATGTATATAATCTAAAATGGTATTATTATCATTTACAACGACTAGATAAATCTCGAATTTCAGGTCTTCAAAATTAATTACTTTCCAATGAATTTATATTTAATTATTAAGGAACTTTGAGTTTGATTGATTGTGATTAATTAGAATATTTATGGACTCTAAGCTTGGAAAAAGGTTAAAGCTTATTACATTTTATTGAACTAATATCTTTTCAGTTTTAAAGAATAAAAATACATTAATCTATATATATATATAAAGATGGTGGCAACAAAAGCACAAACAGTTGTATTAATCAGTGGTGAAGGTGAAAGATTTACAGTAG
Organism: Vanderwaltozyma verrucispora; assembly: GCA_030565105.1. Lineage (NCBI taxonomy): Eukaryota > Fungi > Ascomycota > Saccharomycetes > Saccharomycetales > Saccharomycetaceae > Vanderwaltozyma > Vanderwaltozyma verrucispora. Next base: position 40,832 of record JAJMAX010000043.1, read on the forward strand.
AACGTAGTATTGCAGAACGTTCGTTATTACTTAAAAATTACTTGAATGATATGCATGATAATCAATTACAAAATGATTCAGATGATGAAGATGAAAATAAAGATGATGAAGACGATGAAATTGTCATGCCAGTTCCAAATGTTAGATCATCTGTTTTACAAAAAGTTATAGAATGGGCAGAACATCATAAAGATTCAAATTTCCCAGATGAAGATGATGATGATTCTAGAAAATCTGCACCAGTCGATTCCTGGGATCGTGAATTTTTAAAAGTCGACCAAGAAATGTTATATGAAATAATTTTAGCTGCTAACTATTTGAATATTAAGCCATTATTAGATGCAGGTTGTAAAGTAGTGGCAGAAATGATTAGAGGTAGATCTCCGGATGAAATTAGAAGAACATTTAACATTGTTAATGATTTTACACCTGAAGAAGAAGCCGCTATCAGACGTGAAAATGAATGGGCTGAAGATCGTTAAGTATATGTATTCCTTATGTATTTTTATATGCTCGTTTTTGTACATTAAATAATTGCAATTAATGGATTCTCAGAATAATTTTTTTTACTATTTTAATGCTATAGAATGGTATCTTGGACAAGATAATGTTTTGTTGCATTTTTCTTCAAGATCAAATAAAAAGGTCTCAAACTCACTCTCTTTAGTGCTAAATGTTAATATCTTTTACAAAATTTTGATGTATGTTTCTTGCCTAAAGAAAACTAACTATATGACCTTTGATATCAAAATTTTTTGTGTATTCTATTAGTATATGAGTACATCACATTGGCTTATATATAATTTGTATTCAATTATATATATTAATTCATCAGTTAATAAGTCATATCCCGATTACCATATTAGGGAGAGTATGTCTAAAATAGGAAGTTAACATTATCAAAAAGGGACATACTAATTCCCTTTTAAGTAAAAATGTTAATCTTTTGAAGATCATATTTCCTAATTCAGATAATTGAACTTTCCTTTTCAGGTAATTGCCCTGTTTTTAAAATTTCCAATTAGAAAAAAACAACAAAAAATTCTTTGAAAATTTGAAAATTTGTGGCCAAGAATTCATTATGGCAATAATTTCAATAAGGAATATGATGAGGGATTTGATGCAGTAAGTTACAAGTTAGGATGATTTTTTATGAGTGATAGAATAATATTTTGTAATTATATTAAAAATAAACGTAATACGTTAAATTAGTATTTGATCCTTAATTGGTTTATGCAATAGTTTTTTTAGATGTTGATATTCTATTTTTAATTGAGAAGAATATTCATAAACATATACACATAAATATAGTAATTTTTTGTTTTGCAATTTTTTTTAGTTGAACAAAAAACACACAAGAGAATCAGGAACAAGACCAATAACTAGATTGGGAGATAATTATCTTTATCATTATGACATATAAATTCCTTAAACGTAGTGATGATAAAAGATCAATAAGTGATTCATCATTATTTAAAATATTCAAAAGTAATAAAGATAACAAAAAAAATAAAAAAAATAATTCAAAGAATAATTCTAATTCTAAAAGACATTCAAGTTTAAAAAATGTCAATAGCGATACTGTGATTAGACGATTGAATACAAATAATAACAAAGATAAAACTTTTAATAATAGTTCTAGTGATCAACCGCCTTTAGAATTACCTGATATCGTCTCTATAAGAAGCGGTAGAAGTGGTAGGAGTGCAAGAAGTAGTAGAAGTCTTGATTTAGGTTGGAACTCGAGGAGATCTTTGCAAAATTCTACAAAAGGTTATAATAAAATTAATAATTCGACTCCAGGAATTTCAGATATTTTCATCTCATTAGAAAAAAATGAAGTCTCATCAAATAAACCAAATAACACAAATGGTATATTTTTTAACAGTAAAAGAAATAAATATAAGCATAATAACAGTAATAATAGTACAGGTAGTAGTAGTGATTTAAGAGACAAATTATTTTCAAATATTGGTGGAAATAAGAACAATAATAAAACGAACCATAACAACCCAACTAATTCAGTTAATAATCTCTCAAGCCATAACGATTCGACTGCTGACATTGTGGTTAAGCATGCCAACAAACAAAATGAGGAAGGTGACAAAATTCCTCATAATAATTCATCTTCAAATATTTTTGGTACTATATTTGCAATGGCACATAACGCAACCAGTGGTACCCCAAAAATTACAGTTAGTAATTCTCAAGACAATGAAAATAATAATTCAATAAATGCATCAAATCATAGTAATATTACTAACGTTACAGGAAATACAACATTGCTGAATTCAAATAACTTTACACGGACTGGCACTAATGTAAATGACACTCTAGAACTGGATTCAAATCAATTAGATTTGAACGATAATTATAATAATTTAGTTAATAATGACAATAATGACAATATAATCAATAGAAACGATAAAATTAAGTTCGATAATAAATATTCCAACGAGAATAATAATATTCAATCAAATAATGATTCAAATCCAAACACAGAAACTGTTAGACATTCTTCATTAGCAGCAATCAATAGAAGTAATTCATTTTTACGTCATTTAGATTTTCTATTGTCCTCAACTGATAGTAATGCTAATAGTTCAAAAGACAACCAAACTAATGAAACTCCAAAATTTGCGCCAAATTTTTTAACAAATAATGAAACTAATGAAACAACAAATATTGATGATAGAAACAAGGATGTTAGTGATTCTAACAAAAAATATCTTGATTTAAAACAGTATAACTCACAATTGGCAAATACATCTGATTCTGAATTAAGTGAAAAGTCACAACCTCAACAAATGCATGAAGAAAATAGGGCTTCGAAAGTTAAATTCCAATCTTTGTCTCATGAAGTTCCAGCTATTTCTACTTTTGGTAAAGGTAATTTAACCTTAGATGCATTGAGCAGACCTTCAATGTCCGATGTATCTGATACCAATAATCATTCTATCGATTTAGATCATCAAAGGAACAGCATTGGCGAGGTATTTGGTGAGAAGTCAAGAAATAACAGCTCTCTAAATTTAAACAGAAATTCAAACTCAATGGTAAACATATCTTCAATGAGAGGTAGGAGCAAAACCTTACCTGGTAAAGACCGAAATGAAGAAAATCAAAAGAGAACTTCAAGAATAACAGCAAATTCAAATGAAGAATCTTCAAATATGGTAGATGTTGAAGAACGTCAGTCAAGAAGATTATCCAGAAAATTCTTGGATAGGAGATCATTTTCACCTAGCATTACGATGAAGGTTTTACCACCAATAATAAATTTTGCAAATCCATTAAATAAATCAAAAAATAGCACAAGCGATGTTAATACTCCTTCCCGTTACAGAGCAAGTACTGCTGCATCTGGTAGCATGGATCCTGCATTGAATGTCGAATTGGATGAACAAATTCATTTAGAAGGGATTGAGTATGCTTCAGAGAAAAAGAATACTGATTTCCATAAATTTTTTAAAGATATTTCTGGCATTTCTTCAACTGAAAAGCTAATATCAGATTTAAGTTGTGCTCTATCTCGTGATATTCTAATTCAAGGTAAAATGTACATTACAGACCAGAATATATGCTTCAATTCAAATATTTTAGGTTGGGTCAGTACTGTTATTATTCCTTTTAAGGAAATTGTTCAAATAAAAAAAAAATTAACTGCGGGTATATTCCCAAATGGTATTGTCATTGACACATTGCATACAAAATATATTTTTGCTTCATTTATTTCGAGAGATGCAACATTCGATTTGATTACTGATGTATGGAACCAAATTATTTTAGGAAGAAGACATATCAATTTCAGAGGTGACGATGAGGAAATGAGTAAATCTTCATTAGACTACAGTTCTGAACCAGAATTCACAGATTTTGATGAAGATCCACACCGCCGTTCAGGTGATAATAGAGATTATTCATCCGATGAAGATGAAGATGATTTAGAATCACTGGTCGATTCGACAGATATGACCTCTAGTGATGAATTTGAATATGAGAGCACCTCGAAAAGACACCCATCAACTGCATTAACTTCAAAGGGGCCTAATAAACATGCTCCTACGAATCCTGTATATAAAGTTGCTGATAATGAAAAAATGGTCCACGAAGCTACTTTTAATGCCCCACTTGGTCAAGTTGTCAATTTATTGTTTGGTAATGATGTTTCATATATGGAGACTATATTAAAAGCACAAAACAATTATGACATCTCACCAATTACTAAGTTGATTGGTGAAAAAAGTCGTGAATATAATTATACAAAGCCTCTTTCTGGACCAATTGGCCCTAGCAAAACCAAATGTTCAATTGTCGAAACTTTGGAAAATTATGATTTAAAAGATAACGTAAGGGTAGTCCAAATTTCTAAAACTCCTGATGTTCCATCTGGTAATTCATTTTATGTGAAAGCAACTTTTCTGTTTTTTTGGGCTAGTAATAACTCAACCAAAATGCAAACCTATGTTTCTGTCGAATGGACAGGCAAAAGTTGGGTCAAGGGTGCTGTAGAAAAAGGTTCTTTTGATGGTGTTACTGAAAGCACTAAAATCATGAGTGCTGAACTTTTAAAATTGCTACCATCCTCTTTAAAGAAAGAGGAAGGAACGGCTGATACACATACAGAAGAAGAAGTAGTATCAACTTTACCACAAATGGAACCATCGACACACAGTGCAACTGAATCCGGATATAAGAAGGAAAAAGACGATAAAGTTATTGACGAGAATGTTAACTTTGCTGCTCCCTTGGGTACCGTTTTCCAACTCTTATTTGGTAATAACTCGTCCTACATGAGTAAAATCATAACCAAACAGAAAAATTTTGATTTAACTGATATTCCTAAATTTGTTGACAATACAAGAGAATATAATTATATCAAACCTTTGAATAATTCGATTGGTCCAAAACAAACTAAATGTCTTATTACAGAAAAGATTGAACATATGGATTTGAATAGTTATATTATGGTTAGACAAATTACTAGAAATCCTGATGTTCCTTCAGGTAGTAGTTTTTCTGTTCATTCTAGAATTTTTCTATCCTGGGGTGTTAATAACACAACCAACATGACTGTGGTTAGTAATATTATTTGGACTGGTAGATCATTAATCAAAGGTGCAATTGAAAAAGGATCTGTTGAGGGTCAAAAGTCTTCGAACCAAGTATTAATCGAAGAATTGAAAGAAATAATATCAAGCGGTACCTCTACTGGTAAAAAGAGAAAGAGAGGTAAAACAACGAAGCGTAGAAGATCAAGCAACAAAGCTCTTCCTCAGCTTGAAAAGCCTGCTGAAGTAGTTCAACCATCTGGTAGTATGATAACATCTTTAATTTCACCAATATTTGAAAATTTTGACATAACTTCTATAACAGGTATTCTCACAATTATCGCATCATTTAGTATATTCGTTTTATTCATGACAATACTATTCAAATCAGGAAGGTCGAAGACTCATGTGTTAAGACCAGGTAAGATAATGATTGATGGTAATGAATACAATTTTGTTCCTAGTGTAAAAACTCTATATAATGTTTACGAAGAAGACATTAGGAACAGTGTTCAAAACTATAAATTAGATGATCATAATATATTAAAAGAGACAGAGAGCACAATATGGGAATGGCTAAATGATAGAGGTGATGAATCGTCACACTCATCGTTTGATATCAGTAAAATTGATATGAAGAAATGGCAAGGTAAAGTTGGTAATTATAAACTTCAACAGTTACAAGAAGCGATTAAAATTACTGAACTTCAACTTGCTGAAATGAAACAAATGTTACATCAAGTTAATGAAAAATAATTATTTATACAAACTTAATGAAATTTATTTTTCCTTACTATTTTGTTGTAATTATACAAATATATATATATACACATTGACTAAACTTTGGATAATTCCAATATATAATTAATCATATATTGAGCAGCATATCTTTAATTTCTCGCCTTTTTTTAAAAATAAGCCATTTAAGATAATGAGGAAAGCGGCTAATTCAATTCAGTGTTGATTTAAAAAATATTTATTTTATTCATGAACGTTTCCAAATAATGGACTTATATAGAAATAAGTAATTATATAAGTGTCTGAACAATATCATGATTGACCTTAATGATTTAATTTTGAAAAAACAAGAAGAATTGGAAAAGAAGGAAAATTTATATAAAGATTTGCAAAATGAATATGATTTGCTATGTCAACATCATGATGTGTATGTTAAAGATTACAATTATTTTCTTAAGATTCAATATGTTTACTAACTAATTTAATAACTTCAGAAATATTTCACCTGAAAAACTTTTAGCTGTACATATCAAACGTCTGAAAGAATACAATGAATTAAGAGATACGGGATTAAAATTAGCACAATTAATTGCCAATGAAAGAAATTGTAAAATCAAAGATATTTTCGAAGAAATGGGATATTCTATGACAGATGATTAGATGCACTTAACTATTTAATATATTACATATTACATACTGGGAATAAATAACGAATATTTTTTACTCTTCTGAATATGATTCATCATCAATTGACATTGCGTCGCTGCTATTATCATCTTCACTGCTAGGAAAGATGAAGCTTACATTTTTTATATGTTCTGAATCTTTTGAAGCAGGATTAGAATTGGTAGTCGAAACATTTGGTGTAAATGTTTCACTCTCTTCTTCTTTTACAAGTAATTCCTCTTCTATTAAATTTCTACTTCTTTTCTTTGAATCTATGTTTTCTTCAGTTAATTTACCATTACTCAAATTAGACTTAGACTCATCTTCACCTTCATCATCTTCATCTTCCCCAATCATAGCTGAGGTATTAGCCAAAATAACAGAACTTTCAAGAATCATTGAATATTCATTGTCACTGTCATCTGATTCATTCTTAGTTTGGTTCATGGATTTTTCATTAGCCTCTGTCAATGATTCGTTTAATGTTGACTTAAATTTTTCTACTGCGTTAATAGTCATATTGTCTATTGATTCATTTTCAAGTATATCTTCAATATATTCAAGTAGTTCCTTTAATTGAGCCGTGTCTTGATCAGAAGAGATATAAAATGCATTGATGTTCGCTAAAAGCATTTTTTTAATTGCTTTCTTTTCAAATTTTGGAAAAGACTGAAGGACATCTAATAAAAATTTCAATTGAATATTAATACTTTCTCCGGATAGTTCGTTATTTACAATTTTTCGAGGATCAGTCCAGTCAATCAATTGTTGAAAGATAACATTAGGTTTCAACATATTATCTGCTGATTCATCGTTACCATCATTCGTCTGGATGTCATCCCATAATACGCACAACCTTAGCAATACATCTGCCGCAATTCTTGCCATTCTCTGTTGGTGATTAATATGTGAAAAACAATATACTGGAATGCAAAATGCAAATGCTTGAATCAAACCTTCATTAGAAGAACTTGATGGAGTAAAATAAGATAAAACCAATGTTTCAAATAAATCATCGTCAGTGAAAACATCAGCCAAATATAATTTACACAAACCCTCAGCAGCAACGACTTGACATTCAGGTAAATAATTATTTTTCAATACCTTGTAAAATATTTTATGTAGAGAAATAGAGTCAACCATACCTTCTCCATCTACTACTGCGGTCCCATGAACAGAAAATATATCAACAATGGACTGCAATGCAACAATTTTTAAAGCTGCATTACCCTTAGAGACACACATACCCAAAATATACATATTTTCAGTGGCTAATTGAACGTCAAGTAAACAACATAAACCTAGATTTTTAACACCCAATTCTCTAATACTGGGTTCGGTGTTTCTAACTGCAGGCGTAATTAACGTATCTATTAATGATGCAATTAAAATATTTTGCTCTAATGACATTTCAACTAATTCTAGCATACGTGATGATCTTGTTAAACACATTTTCATTGTTTCCGGTTTTAATTCTTTCATATTTTGTAATTTTTTAATAGCGTTATCATCCGATAAGGAGCTTTTACCATTTACTAAATTTTCAACCGAAGATCTGAAATCTTCTAAAGCATCATCATCTTCATCATCATTATCGTCTTCACCATCTTGTTTTTTGTTTTTTTTTGAATTATTTATTTGTTCCTCTTGTTCTTGCATTTCGATATCATCATCTCTAATGTCATTAATTATTTCAATTGACATTGAAACAAAATCTCTTTCATTTATTGATAACATTTTCAATACTTCTAAACCAATATTAATCAACGATTCTGATAAATATGTTATACTTAACATATTTCTAACAACTGTTAACATTGAACGTCTACCAATTTCATCACTATAATCGTACTTATTTGCTATTATTAAAAGTTGTTCAATGATAAAATCCAGATGACGTTTATCTATTTTTGATAATGAACCTTCATGAAATCTTTTTTTAATATATAAGTCTAAAATGTTTGATAATTTTGATGCTTCAGGAAAATTTGATTCAATAATATCTGTTAAATTATTTGATAAACAATGCATGTAAAATGATCTTACTAGAAATGCAATTTCAACAGTTAAATCTTTCCAGATTTCTTCAGGAAATCTAACTTTTGATATTATATCCGTTCTTGTTCTGAATAAAGTCTCCATAACTTTTTCTGCAGTAGTTGATTTTAAGATATTTAATTTTTCAATTAATTCTATTAAGTCACCTTCTAACATATTCAACCAATCGTGTGCAATTAATTTTGAGCATGCTTTTCTTACAGATTCTTCTCTATCTTCTATACCCCATTTAATAAGTTGATCTAAAATATTTGAATCTATTAGATCAAAACATTTTTTACCCATTGATTTTAATATTCTTGAATAAATTAATCTTCTATTAACTTGATTAACATCTCTTGCTCTTTCTAAGACATGAGATCTCGTTACTTTATTATGAACTAAATTTAATAAAGCAGCACGTCTGACTTCTGCAGATGAATCGTTTTGAATTGTAATCATCAAAGTATGTGTTGCATCATCAATAGTTTCTTGTTGTTCATCATCATCATCATCATCGTTATTATTATCATTATTATTTTTATTTTTATTTTTATTTTCTTTAATTGGTTCATCATCTTGAAATTTTGTTAAACAAAATACTGCTTGCATCCTAACATTTGGTTCTTTATCATAAATTCTTTTATTTAGTGACCACATTAATAAATTAAATAATTCTTCATCAATCTCTCCAATATTATCCATTATAACTGCTAATAATTGTAATACTCTAAATCTTACATTTTTATCTTTACTTTCAATACCTCTTAAAATATGTTTTACAAATTGATCAATAAATTTATTAAAAATTTCTTCTTTTTTCTTAATATCAATTAGAATTTCATCATCATTTTCATTTTCAACTTCATCAGCATCTTTCTGTTGCTTTTCTTTACGTTTATCATTAATTTTTTTTTTATTAAATTCAATATCACGATCTAATGATGCAATAAATGCAGCTGTTAATTTAACAATTCTATCACCAACAATTTCATTCCTTTTCAATGGTAAAATTTTATTAACTAATTTATTAAACCAGTAATTAAAAGCATCTTCATAACCTTGATTTATTGATTTTTCTTGAATTTTTTTTAATACAGCAATCTGTTTCCTGTGACCAGCATAACTCAATTGTGCTTTTTGGAAAATATCAGCAATAGCATAAAAAATCTTGGTATTCTCATCATCGCCATTCCCAACACTATAATCAACAGACATATCACCATCTACCACCATTTTTGAAAACACACACACACACACTCTCTCTAGTGCTAAACCACAAACACTCCAAACTAACTAACATCGACTTCTGTTACACAAATTCACAAATCAACTTCCTCCTCCCTCCTTATATATCCTAACTCATCTTCCAAAATGTAAACAAATCGCAATTTTCAGATTTTACCGCCCAAATATCCATCAACACACCGGGTAACACTGCAATATGAAAAAATTTTTTAAGCTCATCGCCAAAATGAAAAAAAATTTAATTGCAAATTATAAAAAGAGCAGTAGAAGAAGAAGAGATGAGATGAGGTATAATAATTGTTTATTGTAAGTTGTAAGTTGTAATAAGTAGGAAGTGCATTGAGAACTAGTTGCTGATATTTATACCACTTTTTATTTTGTGTTTTGTATAGCGATGATGGAGCAACGTGAAGGATTAGCTGTTCATAGAGCTAGATTTGTTAATTTTAATTCTGCAAATATTACAGCATTAGCATTTTCACATAAATCAAATTTAAATTTAAATAGTGATGATAAGAATAATAAATTAACTCCATCTGATTTGAGATTAGCTGTTGGGAGAGCAAATGGTAATATTGAAATTTGGAATCCAAGAAATGACTGGGTTCAAGAATTAATTATTCAAGGTGGTAAAGATCGTTCAATTGAAGGTCTTGTTTGGAGTAATATTTCTGGCGAGCCATTAAGATTATTCTCAATTGGTGGCTCAACAGTTTTCACTGAATGGGATCTTTCAACTGGTTTACCTTTAAAGAATTATGATTGTAATGCAGGTGTTATTTGGTCAATTGCAATTAATGAATCACAAAATAAATTATCATTAGGTTGTGATAATGGTACTGTCGTTATTGTTAATATTTCTGGTGGTCTATCTTCAATTGAACATGAATCTATTTTAGTTAGACAAGAAGCAAGAATATTAACTTTAACTTGGAATAAAGATGATTTCGTTATTGGTGGTTGTTCTGATGGTAGAATTAGAATTTGGTCAGTTGATAATGGAATTGAAAAAAATAGATTAATACATACAATGAAAGTTGATAAATCAAAAAATGAATCAACATTAGTTTGGTCTGTACTATATTTACCATTTTTAAATCAAATTGTTTCTGGTGATTCAACTGGTTCTGTTAAATTTTGGGATTTCCATTATGCAACATTAAATCAATCATTTAAAGTTCATGATGCTGACGTTTTATGTTTAACAACTGATTTTAATAATAATACTGTTTTTAGTGCAGGTGTTGATAGAAAAATTTATCAATTTAATTCATTAAAAACAAAAGATAAAAAAATTAATAAAGATTGGATTGTTACATCAAATAGATTATTGCATTCAAATGATGTTAGAGCAATGTGTTCTTATCAATCAAAAGGTGCTGATTTTTTGGTATCTGGTGGTGTTGAAAAATCATTAGTTATAAGTTCTTTAAAAAATTTCTCTGATGGTAATTATAAAAAAATTCCAATATTCGTACCATTTAATAAAAATATTTTGATTAATAAAATACAAAGATTACTTGTAATGTGGAATGAATCAACAATTAAAATTTGGAATATTGGTAATGATTTAGATTCTGAAAATAATTATAAATTAATTTGTAAATTAACTTTAAAAGATGAGCAAAATATTACCACTTGTGCATTATCACCAGATGGTAATGTATTAATTGTAGGGAGATCATCAACTACAAAAATTTTTCATTTGCATCCAATGGAAAATAAATTGAAAGTTACAAAATTAGATAACGGTTTATTATTAAAAACAGGCACTAAATTTGTTAAATTTTTGGATAATTCAAGAATTATCGTGTGTTCAAGTAATGATGAATTATTTACATTAGATTTAGAATCTGATGACGATGAAAAAATGAATGAAATTGAATTATCTGATATTCAACAAACTAAATCTAGTTATAAACTACCTTACATGAACAATATAAATCATTTAGATTCATTCGAAAATATAGCTGTAATTTCATATGGATGTGGTTCAATAGCTTTGGTTGATTTGAAAACTAAAGAACATAAATTTTTGGCATATTTAATGAATTATATTACATGTCTAACCATAAATCAACTTAGAAAATCTATCATAGTAGTAACTGCTGATAACAAAATATATGAATTCAATATTAGTCATTTAGACAATTCTGTTGATAGTGAAAGTTTATTAACTCAGTGGTCTAAAAATAATACAGAAAACTTACCAAGACAATTTACATCACAAAAAGATAAATGTTTAGGTATTTTCATTGATGAACAAAATAATGATAAAGTCTGGTTTTGGGGTTCTACTTGGATAGGAAGATTAGATTTTTCAGTAACTTTACCAGTTAACCTAAGAAAAAAACCAAAGAAGCATTCTCGTGATGGTTTGACAATTACTGATGAAAGTAATTTCTTAAATGATGGTGAATTTGATGATGACGAAATGGATTTAGATACAAATGAAAACCTTGATGTAGCTTCACAAATAAATAAAGTAAAGGTTGACGATCCTAATAAAGTTAAATCAGAAAACGAAGCTTTCTTCTTTACTGAAAATTATAAACCAATATTATACACAAACTTCATTTCCTCAACTGAAATAGTTGTTGTTGAAAGACCTCCATTAATGGTTACTTCTCAACAAGGTGCCTTCAATTTACCAAAATTAGTATTTTAAATAATTTTTATCTATTTCACCATTTAACAAATAAGCATTTATTGATATATTCTCAATAAAATTCATATCATTTGATTCATAATTCAATTTATATAATTATATGTTTATATATCTATACACACATATCTAACATCTCCTTATTATAATGAATTTAATAATTAAGAATAGTGAATGGTTTGCTGGTAAATATCATTAAATCTTCGTTATTTGTAGTGTTTATATACCAAAAAGTATTAAATTTATCATTATTTATTTACACGCTTCGCAATGTTCGAAATTTATAACCAACTACCCTAGTTGAAAAAGAAGATGTATTGAGATGTTGTAAATTATTAAGATAATTGATGAAATTCTTAGTATTTTTATTATGAATGCTAAGAGAATAGGCATATATAGGGTATGAATAATGTCTCGGAATGATTCTCCTTCTAATGATGGTATATATAGTGAGAATGATTATATCAATATGCCGATGAATTGTCCTGTTTGCTTTAAAGAAGTTGAAAATTTATTTTTATTGAACAATCATTTAAATGATGATCATGGGTTCCAAGACTCAATTGAGAGTTCTAGGAAATTAGGTAACGAAAATGAACCTTCAAGAAGGAAAGAAAAGCCTTCCAAGTCAGCAGTAAAGAATAAACAGAAAACTCAGTTAACCAAATCACATTGGGAGCAATTTGTCAATGGAAAATCAACTTGTAATAAGTGTAGTCATAAATTGATTAGTGCATCAAACATCATAAATTGTCGTAAATGTGGAAAATTATATTGTAAAAAGCATTGCAGGAATATAATTATGTTAAATTTAAATGGTAAATACGATCCAGAAAATGGTTCTTGGTACTTATGTTGTAATGATTGTTTTGTTAATAAGCCATTGTATAATGATTTTGGCAAAGTAGTTAATTTATTTGAAAAATTTAATGAAATGAGAAATAAAAAAAATGAGGACAAGAAACTTCGTCAGTTACAATTAGAGAGTAGATTAATTAAATTAGTAGATTCATCAATACTGATATATCGGCAATACAGAGATAGTTTATTGATGTCTATCAGAATTAATAATGAGTTGTATAAATTAGAACAATCATTAGTACCCTGGAGGAATGATAAAAATTTTCTTGATTGCAATATATGTTTACAACATTTCAGCTTCACAGTCAGAAAACATCATTGTCGATTATGTGGACAAGTTGTTTGTGACCAAGAAAGGACAAATTGTTCAAATCAGATACTTTTGCAACATTTGATTAATGCAGCCTCTGATTTGCCTTTTAAAGAAGTTGGGAAAGATTTATCTGATGTTGATTATCAAGTTCGAGTTTGTTCAAATTGTGTTCATAGCCTCTTTATCAGTCGAAAATTTAGTAAAGATATAGAGACCTCTCCTCCGGTTTTATTTTTAAAGTATTATCAATTGAATGATATTTCAAAAGTAATACTGAATAATTTACCGCATTTTCATGATTTATTATTTAAATATGAAGAGTCTAAAACAACTGGAAGTGATTTCAACGAAAAGGAAATAAAAGAATTAGCATCTTATAGAAGTAAATTATTAAAGTCTTTTGGAATATACAACGAAACTGCGAAACAAATATCTTCAATTAAGCCACAAACTATCAGTGAAATGAAGATACAAAAATCAATTCAGCAGATATCATCTAATTTTATCTCTGAAAATATTCTACCATTGAAATCAGTACCATCAATTCTGAATCCAAACATTTCAAAAAGTGATAACGATCCTGTTTTTCCTGAAATTAAGAAAGCATCAGATTTATTATTTAACAACTTATCAATTGAAGAAGTTAAACAATATAGAGAAGAATTAATGGTTCTGAAGGAACAAAGCTTCTTAGTTGATGAAATGATGAGTGCTGCTAAAAAGCAACGAAGATTTGGTGAAATAGTAACTTTGAGTGAAAATTCTCAAGATTTGAAGAATAAAATGAAGGAAATTCAAAAGAAATTGGGTGAACAAAGTTTTATTTAACCGAATGACTGAAAATACATGTTTAATTTTTTTCAATTCTTCAAAAACTTTGTTTGAATTGGTTACAGTTCTGCTTTGAAATATATAAATAAACGCATATAAACAATATTTATTTTTATACATGAATGAATGATCTCTTGCATATAATTATATCTACATTCACTTATAATTAACTATTACATTTTTGTATTAATTATTCGATATTATAGTATTTTTCACTATTAATATCAGAAACCTTTTATGTAATCCCGATATTGAAATTTATTGTAGTTGGAAAATTCAAATAATTAAACAGTTTTCATGCTTTAAACAGAGTTGTTCTATTTATATATATAAAGTATACGTTATATCCATAAATACAACAATTATATTTATTTAGAGCAGAAGTATCCTAAGTGAATTTTAAAAGGATTATTTCCAGTTGAATACCATAAAGTTTTGCTAACCATCGATGGATAATTCGAAGAGAGAAACTCTATTTGAACTGAACAGTAAAACATGGGCTGGTGTAGAAGTGTTTCCGTTAAAGAATAAGAAATTAGATTCAAGTATTAAAAGGAATACTGGTTTTATTAAAAAATTAAAACAAGGTATCACAAAGGAATCTGCTCCTTCATTATTAAAAGATCTAGCAGAAGTTTCTTTAGAAAAATATCTTTCTGAAATTATTGTAAGTGTACATGAAGCATTAACAAATATTACTCATAAAAATGAAGATGTATTAGCTGCGATCGATGTTATCAGTGCTCTTCATCAACGTTTTAATGTTAATTTTACTGAAAAATTATTTCAACTATTTTTATTTAATTTTGTAAACACTACAGCTGATTTAGAAAGTGAAAAAGAGGAATTATTAACCATTAAGAAGATTCAAAATAACCTTAGAATATATACTGAATTATATTTAGTTGGAATATTTTCACTATCTGAAGATTTGATTGCTAAAGATTCTTTACCTCCATATTTAATCAAAAAATCAAGCAAGAAGGATTCCATTTTATTTAACATCGTTAGAGAGACATTAAATTATAAAGCTAAATTAGGTTATTCTACAATCATAGCGACTTTCTTTGTTAAACGTTTTCCTACTTTTTTTGATAATGATGATACATCATGGGATATTTTTATTAGAGATACTGATTTAAAGAAATCGTTACAGGCGCTATTGAAAGTTTATACAGAGGCAGTTTTTAGTAGAAGTATTGAATTAAATAAAAAACTTCGTAAGGTAATGAAGGAACATCAAAAATGCCAAATTCGTACCGGTAAATTAAGAGATGAATATATTGAAGAATATGATTCACTAATGCCAATATTTGACAGATTTAAAACCGCTTCCATATCTTTTGCTGAATTTTTTAATCTTGAAGTTCCAATTTTTGAAGGAGAGGAAAATGACACAGTGGAAGAAAGTACACCAATGATAACTAACCAAGTTATACCTTCATCACAAAGAGTTTGGGATAATGAAGAAGTGAGAAGATTTTATGAAGCATTACCAGATATTGTTGAAATTGTCCAAGATTCTAAAAACAAAAATGTTGAAGCAAACAATGATTTAGTAAATAAATTTTTTTCAGATTTAGAACTTACAGAAACTAAAGAAGGCATTGATGAAATGTCCATAAGATATTGGGTAAAATCTTTAGATAATAAGGCTACGAGAAAAAGAGTTTTGAAATTTTTTATGGAAACACAGGATTGGAGTAAATTAGCAATTTATTCTCGTTTCATTGCCACAAATGCAACATATTTTCCTGAATTAAAAGATGAATTCATCAATTATTTAGATAATGGTTTCCGTAGTCAATTACATTCAGAAAGAATTAATTTTAAGAATATTATATTTTTTAGTGAAATGGTCAAATTTATGTTGGTACCTAAATTTATGATTTTTCATAAAATTAGAACGCTAATGATGAATATGCAAGTTCCAAATAATATTGAAATTTTGACTGTTTTATTTGAACATTTAGGTAAATTTTTAATTAACCACACAGAATTTAAAGATCAAATGGAAAAAATGATCCAACTTTTGAAGGAGAAAAGCAAAGAGAGACATTTAAATATGAATATGAAAGGTGCATTGGACAATTTAATTACGCTTGTTTATCCAACTTCAATAAAAATATTGAATTCAGAGGTAAAAATATATACACCAGAACAACAATTTTACTATAATTTAATTAGAAGAGAACTATCGAATATTTCAATTAAATCAGTTTCAAAGTTAATTAGAAAAGCGCATTGGAAGGACGAAGAAATATACAATACTTTGTTTAATTTATTTACTAGGCCTGATAAGATTCACTACCAAAATATTCCAATTCTAAGTTTTCTACTAGGAGACATATATACATATCAAAGAAATTTTGTTATCAAATGTATTGATCAAATTCTTGAAAATATTGATAGGGGTTTAGAAACTAATAGTTATAACGACAACATGTCAAGAGTTGCTGATATGAAATACTTAACTGATATATATAACTACGATATTATTAAATCCGAGGTGCTGATGGATACATTGTACCATATCTTAAAATTTGGTTATCCGAATAATCAGCCTAATCCATTTTATCAAAATAATTTAGACTTAAAAGATAATTATTTTAGAATTCAATTGATTGCCGTAAGCTTGTTAAATGTAACAAAGTCGAAATTATCCTTCAATAAAAGAATTATTCAATTTCTAAGATTTTTTGAATTTTATACCTTTATTAAAGATCATCCGTTACCAATTGAAACACAATTTAGAGTCACCAATGTTTTTCAAAAGTATTCAACTGAGAATAAGTTTGAAATTTCAAGTAATATCGAAGTCTCTTTTATGAGATTGATGTCTACTTTAGAAACAGAGAATGCTAACAAGACAGAATTTGTTGGGGAAAACACACAGGTTACAAAGGAAGTATTACCGGAAGGGGTTGATTTTGATGAAGGTAATGTTGAAAGTTTAAGTGATGCTGAAGTTTCATCTAGCGACTCTGAAGATTCTGAAGAAGATGATAGTGATGATGATGATAATGAAAATGAGGAATTAGATGAAAACAATAGAGAAGAGTTATTTAACTCTGATTCAGGTATTGATTCCGAAAGTTCTGATTCTGATGATGAATCTGATGAATCTGATGGTGATGATGATGAAGAAGAAGATGATAACGAAGAAGATAGTTCTAAGTCTGATAGCGAATATGATTATATTGATGTAGATGCAGATCGTAATATAGAAAAGAAAAGAATATATGAAGAATATCAAACTAAATTGAAAAGTGAAAATGAAAAGAAAGTTGAAGATGAATTAGAAAGACAATTCCAATTAATGATGCAAGAGTCAATCGATTCAAGAAAGAATGAAAAGGTTTCTTCAAATAATATCCGTAGTATAGGGAACAGTAGAATGTTAGTTAAACCACATATATTAGAATCTAGCAAAAAACCATTAAACGAAGATAAGCCAGACAAATCTAATAAAGTTGCATTTACATTCTTGACTAAAACAGGTAAAAAGACCCAATCTAGAACATTAGCATTACCAACAGAAGTAAAGTTTGTTTCTGGTGTTTTACAAGAGGAAGAAAGACTAAAGAATGAGAGAGAAAAGATTAAAAAAATCGTTTTACAACGTACTTTTGATTGAGAATAAAAATTATAAACATAATTGCTATACACCTAGCCATATCGGATTGTAGTTATATATAATTTCAAGTGTATATACTCATTTAATTTGTAATAATAGGTTAAATTATATGTCCAAACCGTCTATAATGATAACAATGGTATACATTTTCAATGCTCCATATATTTTTTTAGCCTATCAAAGAAAAGGAACTGGTGAAGCAGTCATGGGGTAACTAAAGGATTAAGGAAATGAATTTGCAAGTGAAATAATATTGAAAATATTCGATTAGATTTGAGATCTAGATGATAGTTTATTAGAAGGTTACTTGTCGTAAAGGTCTTGTATTACCTTCTCTGGATGTTAACCGAGGATAAGTCACTTATTTAAGCATTCAATTTGTTTTAATTGTAGCAAGATATACAGTGACAATAAAATAAAGTAACATAAATAATGTCCACTGCTAATGTATTAAAATATTCTGCTTTAGGTTTAGGGTTATTGTTTGGCTTCAGAAATGATATGTTTTTGAAATCATCTGCTAAAAAGGCAATTGAAGAAGAAAAATATCAAAAAAAATTACAATTAGTTGAAGAAGCTAGAAAAGAATATGCAAAATTGAATCAACCAAAACAAGTTTTAAAAGCAGGTTCCATAGCAGTTAATTGGGAAGATCCCGAGTTAGATTTTGGAGCTGCTATTGTAAATGCAGTCGAAACTCTAAAGAATTGATTCTACAATTGTGTTCATATATTAATATTCAATCAAAACTAAAAAAAGAAAAAAAAATAAAGACATTAAACCTTGTACATTTCGATATTTATTTTATTATTAATCTGTTAAAACTTTAAAGATTTGAGTTTCAGCAGCTTTAATGTTCACAATCAAATATTATCTTCCGAATATTTTATGTCTTTATCATAATCCATTTATCTACTCTACCGTTTTTTTGAGCATGTTTTTGTTTCTACTCTTAATTATTAATTCATCTCATTAAAACTATCTAATCATAAAGTATTTAACACATATATTCATATATATAATACTAATAGTAAATATATTAAAAATTTTCAAACAGGCAAGTTTTTTTAATCTTAAAGTCTTTTAAAGTTAAAGAATGTATTTTTTAAAGTTTTTTAGATTATATACATAATTGTAAAATGATTTCTATATACATGTATTTCCATTTTCATTTTTATATAATATTAATTTATCCAAATTATCTTAAATCTTTTTTTTCATATTTTTATAACATTAATCACAGAATTAAAAGTACTTTTCATAAATTTTCTATATTCATCAGACTGCATTACGGAATTTACTGAATATCAAACCTTTTGGTAAACCATATTTGGTTCTAACAGAAGGAACATTGGAGTCCCATTCACTTCTCCATAGATGTGCACCAACAGGTTTTAAATTATTCTTCTCAACGAAATGTCTAATATCGAAATCATCTCTATTAAAATCAGTTGAAATAGAAACTTTGTCACTTTCATTGGAGTTTCTGAATACCCAAACAGCAAATCTTTGATTGCCAATATTCTTTTCTGGAGTTGGTGGTATATAATCAGCTAAAATATTTGTTTCATCAAATTTTCTTGAATCAATCAAATTATCATTATAATCACATTTGATATTTATTAACCCATAACATAATGAAGTCTTAAATGAATCTGTTTCTAAATCAGGAACATCAGGATTTACAACCAAAATTGTATATAACTGTTTATCGGTATTAATATTATCATATTCTTGAATTTTAAATACAGGTGGCATCGATGTTACATTTGACGATAAATTTTCACCAGGTTCAATCCACTTATTAACACCTGATGAAAATGGAAATTTGATATTTACTTCAACTTCAGGAATCAGAGTTGCTAAAGTATCAGGAATGACTTTTAATGTTTCGAGTCTTTGCATTAATAACATTTGGCCATAAGATTCCCAATATTTACGACCCAAGTGTCTATAAACTGGTTGGCTGTAATCAATTTTTCTAGGATCATTTTCTAACTTTTGATTATATTGGAAATTGTATTGAACTTCTGGATTATTTATTTCAGCATCAATTAATTTTTTTTCAATTTCCCTTGGATCATTTGTATTAGAAATTTCTTCATAAATTTTTCCTGCTTTATCTTGTAAGAAATTGTATGATATTTTAAACATTTCATCAATATATTCTGGGGAATTATATTTATAACGATTCATCTTTCTCTTAATTGACGGAGGGCCATACTTTTGTGTTCCAGTGAAAATAGCATCTTTAATTGGACCTGCTTGAATACCTAAACTAGCAGACCTCTTTGTAAAATCAGACCAAATTTTACTATTTTGTAATAATCTCGTTGTGCGAAAAGATCTGGATAACATTCTCATGGTAAGATCTTCTCAACAAAAGCTAATATTTATAGTTATATGTATATCTTTAGAGTATGATGTGAAGTACCCCAGAATTTTCTCCATAAAAGAAAACACTAGCCTTATGGACGTGGTTTTATCCCAATTGCAATACAATTCTGAATTGCAATTGCTTAATTTTTTGGAAGAGCTTTCTTGAAATCTCGAAACTTAGAATTTTCAAGAGTTTTATGAAAAATAAACGTCACACGAATGTTAATCGGTTAAAGCTATTAAGCAATTTGGTGATTTGATGAGAGTATCACAAACAGCGAGTGGCTAGGGTAGGAGTATATATAATAAACTCAAGTGGTTAGTGGTTAGTCTACTGTATGTACTTGAAAGTTTTGATTTTTGGTGGTACTTGGGTAGCGTTATAATGGATCCCTAAGGACAATATTTTTACTATTGGTTTGACATCTGTTTCATAATAAATTGGGACTTGTGTGTCACCATAGTGTTACCTTTATAAACGAAATATAAAACAAGTATCAATGTTTTCGAATTTATATATAAGCGTATTTATTTAAGTGTATATAAATTAGTGTATGTTATGCATGTGTTATTTTTTCTTTTCCTATTAATACATTTATTTGGCATTAGTTACAAGCATCATATAATACATACAACTTTCCCACTTTGATTTATTTGGATCTCATTTCTTGTTAATGCTAACTTTAATTTTATAACTGGTTACGTGTTAAACTATGGATTCATCAAATAGTAATAATAATTTAATTTGTCTACTCCATAAAACTAAGAACTGTTCAGCGTGTCTGCAATTTACATCTGAGCAGATGGAACACTCTATATCAAATCCAACAACACTAGACTATGACTCAGTTCTATCAGTGTCAACACATTCAATCTATTCAATCTCCCCCAAGCCAAGTTTCTTTGGCAGTTTATCTGCAAAATCAGAGACTGTAAATAGAGAATCATTCAATGAATTTTTATATTTCATGTATGGGAATGAACAATATAGAAAGGCAGCTGAATTATGGGATACGTTACCAAATAAAACAAAAGATATTTTTGTAAGAAGAGCATTTAATTACAGCCCTAATTTAAATTATGTGTCGTCACCAGCATTAGCAAGAGCAACGTTTAAAAATAAATTGAAAAAATATAAGTCAACGTCAGGATCTATTAATAGAGGAAGGAAACCTTCGTGTTTGAATTTAAATGAATCAAATCAACCAACAACTAAATTGATTGACAGATTAATTTCAAGAATATATGGGAATACTATTTCGTTAGAAGAAAAAAATAAGTTAGGTAGGAAACTTTCAATAAAATTAGGTCTGTTAGCAAAAGACTACTTAAATGAGCAGAATAAATCAATCGTTACATTAATAAATAAAAAAGATTTAGTTAAAGGAGATAAAGAGGAACAAAAATATAAAAGCGAAATGACATTTATTAGAGCACAAGTAGATGAGCTAAAAGCAAAGGTTTTGGAATATGAGAAACTTTCAGCATTAAATAAAAATAAAGACGACAACATTAAAAAAAATAACATTATTAAAGAGAAAAAAAATTATTCTCTCAAGAAACTTCTTAAAAAAACTAAAAATATATTCAGATTGCATAATAACAAAATTTAAAATTGAACATCAACTTAAAATTATTATATTATTTTACAAAAATTTATTTAATAAATGACATTTTCATAAATTTTCTACATAAAAGTAAAATGTGTATAATACATGCATTGTCTTCGATCATTACTATATATACTACATCATTATTGATATAAAGTTTTCAATACTTTCTTTAATCAATTGACATAATATCTAATGGTTCGACATATTTACCCTCACATTGGGCAACTACTTGATCTATTTTCTTTGAAGCCCAAGTAAATCTTGGATTAATTAAGAATGGTCTCAAATCGAATCTGTTATCGTCAGGTGAATACTGTTCAGCATGATAACTTGGTGTTAAGACAGTAGTTTTATGTCTGTTAATTGCATAGAAAAAGAAAAATCTTTTAACTTTTTCAGCAACTTGGGCTGGAGTTAATCTAGGAGTCCATTCATGTAACAGTTTTAAGAACATAGAATAAGGACCACATTTGTCAACTTTACGCAAGTATCCAAAAACACTCAATTCTTCATAAGTCATACCCATATCTATTTCATCGGATTGAACATAATTTTCAGTAATTGGCTCTAATTCAGCAGTTGGTGTAGCGTTCAAAAAGTCTGCTAAAATAGGCATATCAAAATTCTTTGAAGCATAAGCGATAAACCTTTTTAAATCAGTTTTTGAAATACCACCGATTGGATTAATGTCTGCAGAAGAACAATCATATTTTGTTAGGTATCCTCTTAAACTTTCATCAACGTTAGCACTACCTAATACCAATAAACCACCTGAATTTGGTATACCTCTGACCCAAGGTAATAGTTGAGCAAACATATAAGCAAGGACCATTCTTAAACGGGCTTGAATGTTTTGTAATGCTAAATTTTCGATAACTGAACCACCAAAGATTTTGAAAATAGGCTTTTTACCAGTTGCAACTTCAAATAAACTAACAACACTGGTAACGACATTATCCATATTTAAGTCAACGTGATAAGAACCGATGCGTTTAGCCAATTCTTTACTTCTGGATCTTGTTTCAGTTGATGAGTTTTCAGTACCCATAAAACAAGTATGAAACATTTTATTAGCTAACTCTTGAGGATCAGTTGGGATCCAATCTTCGGGACTACGTGTTATTTTGCGTGCATCCTTGATGACTTGCTCATTACCTTCAGCAGCTGCATGTACTACCAATCTACAAATAGAATAAACAATGACAGCTGTTGCACAAGAATCGATACCACCAGAAAGTGGTAAAAAGAAACCTGTACCATTACATCTTCTCAAATAATCCCACATCCAACAAGCTGGCCCTAAAGCAATTTCTTCTTCAGGTAAATGGTAAAATGGTTCACGAGTCTTAGTAGGAACAATGGTTGGATCAAATCTTGAACTCATTGGAGCTAATTCAACTGGAACTTGGATTCTTCCAAACTTAGTTTCGGTTAATGAAGCTTGTAGGCCACGAGACATTACGGCAGCACGGTAATTTCTAACTTCTTCTAAGTCAACGGTAGCAGTTACAACTTCAACATCATTTAAAGAAAATTGAGAACCTTGCGCAACAACCTTACCGTTTACTGCAATTAACGCACAACCATCGTAATATAACCTATCACCGTCACAACCACGTTGATTAGCATATAAGTAAACACCACCACAACGGCTTGTAGCATTAAGAATTAAGTCTAATCTCTTATTTAATTTGCGCAATTCATGGTGAGAACCAGAGGAATTGGTAAAAATTTCAACACCATCTAATGACATAGCAATATGTGGAGATTGTGGAGTGAACAATTCTTCACAAGTTTCTGATCCAATGCATGTATCAAGTGTATTTATAACAGCATCACCAAATTTAACACTTTTTTGTCCAGTGACTTTTTGGATTTCTGTTGGTAATACAAAATCTTCAACAGCGCCAGGTTTCAACCATGGAGTAAAAAATCTCATTTCACGATAGTTACCATCATTAGCTAACCAGATTTTTGGTCTAATGAATAATATTTCACCATCAAATGATAATAATCTACAATTATAACGAACATTTTTGTGTAAGACCGGCATACCAATGTCTAATAAAATACCATGTGTTTCTGGACGTTTAATAATTTGGGCATACATTTCCCAAGAATGTAAGCAGACATCATTTTCGAGAAAATGATCTAAACAACCATAACCAGTTATTTCTAATTCAGGACCAACACGTAAACGGGCCTTTCTTTCTTTAGCAATCTTAATTGATTCTAAAATACGATCTCTATTACCTTCAAAATCCAATGCCCATTGGTTAAGATTACAAGTCGCAACAGTTATTAAATGTGACATACTAGTGAATGTTAAAAATAGTTATTCGTTATATTGTGATGTATAATTCCCAGTGTTTAAAATATAAGCTCGTAAATAGAAATTATACCTTCATCATATCTTGATATGTGCAACTTGATCCAAGTATATATACAGTCATCGCTATTATATTATCTAATGTTCTCATTGCGCCAAACTAAATTTTGATATTTTTACATCTTATTGAATAGCCCCGGGTAAGTGAGTAAAGATAATGGGCTTAACATCTCTTAAGAGTAGTGAAAGTTCAATAATTAAAGTAACTGTAATTCACATAAAGACAGTGCATTTTAAAATGATTATTTGTAGATGATGAATTAGGTTAAAAAGAAATTAATACCTTATTAAAGTCAGTTATTCAAGAAAATATTATACTATTTAAAAATCTATATATTTATGCACGAATTAAGCTATGAAAACATTTGATTAATACGATGGAAGAAAATAACATGTTTTAGTATAATCAAAATCGGTTAGTTACTATTTTGATGATGAGATTTCTTGCTTTTTTTTTTTCAACTTATTTTTTAGCTGTGTTTAATTGAATTTTATCTCTTTTGGTCTAAGTATTCTTGGATATATGTATCTAACTTAAATATATATCCTTAGTAGAGTGCACTAACCACCATAAACACCTTTGAAAACATGTCTAATTTCATCTGTTGAATAGTTCCCAGCAAGACATAATTGTAATAAAATTCTACTTTTTTCAGGATTAAGGTATCCAGATGCAATAATGTTAGATGGATAATTTAATGCAGCTCTTGGCAAATTAGCAATTGGGATCATGCCGTCTCTACTTCTTTTTGAGTAAACTACAGGAATCTTTAATTTTAAACACTTTTCATTAACATCTTCTGGTAAGGAACCTGCACCCATTGTTGCGATAATGATACCATCATATTTTTCAGCAACAAGGTCTAATATAGAGGGTGGAAAAGATTGATGAGAATATAAAATGCATACATCTGGTAAGTTAAATTTATCAGAATTATTATAATTTGTTAACTTGAATCTGTGACATCCTTGAGGCTTTACTGGGGGATAGTAATAATGAATTTCGTTATTGACAAAATTACCTAAATAACCTTGTCTAACATTAAAAGAATCTAAACTATTAGCATTTGACTTGGTAATATAATAACCAGCAGAAATTTGATCATTTAATGAAACTAATACACCTCTTCCTCTTGATTTTAAACTTGATGCAACACAAATAGCTTGATATAAATTCATTGGACCATCTGCAGAAACACTTGTAGATGGTCTCATTGATCCAACAAATACGATTGGAACGTCGCCAGAGTCAATAGTACTTTCAACAAAAAATGAAGTTTCTGCTAAAGTATCAGTCCCATGTGTGATAACAATCCCATCAAAACTTTGTAATGATTCTGAAATTCCCCTGTAAATCTTCAATAAATGAACCTCATTAATATCTTTTGAGTCAACATTGCATAATTGTTCGTATTCTAGTTCACAAATACGAGAAATATCAGGAATAGAATTTAATAAATCTTGTATAGATAAATCAACATTGTAACCAGCAGTTTGAGAGGAATCAGCACCTTTTGCTGCAATCGTACCACCAGTACCTAAAATTTTAATTCTTGGTAAACTTTTTTGCGTTTTTAATCTAGAATTTTTGAATTCTGGGTCTACAAAAATATCTTCAGATGTTGCTTGAATGATAAATTGAGAATTTTCAACATTGGGACAGATAGTTGTAACTTCAACACAGTCGTTTGGCATTTTGACAAATAATTTAGATATAATTTTACAACCAATTTAACATTACTCTAATATTAGATATTAAAAGATATATATGAATAAAGTTGTTATATACAACTTACAGTTTGTAGTCATCATAGGAATTTTTTATATTTCAAGAAATTTACCAAAATTATACGCATGAAGAAAATGACGCCTGTAAAAAAGATGCAACAGTGAAGATAAACTGGCCTGGAATAGTATAATTTAAAAGATCATATTTATGTATAAATACAATGAAAACTATATAACTTATATAGTTTGTATAAGTTATACTTTTAATATAAATGAAAAAGATAACAATCATTTGTCGTTATTTCAGAAATAAAATATATTATATTATATCTTTACATATTTATATACTTTGATGCATATAAAATACATATGTTAATGGTACTAATTTACATAAAAAACCTTGAAGTTAACCAATTTATTTACCTGGTAACATACCAAATCTCTTTTTTAAAGTAACTCTTTGTCTAGAGTATTTGTCATCTGGAGAGAATCTAGCTGGGTGAGCAGATTTTGTGATTTCACCTTCTTCGGTAGCTTTGTTTAAAGTGTAAATTCTTTTGCCGTCTGGGCCTAATGTGTACATCAAATGCATAGCTGCTTTATTATATTATTAGTATCTTAGTTTAGTATATTATAAGCTAATAGTAATTAATACAACTTACAATTGTACTAACATAACATATAAAATATATACATATTTTTATATATTTAATACTTTAAATTTCAAAATTTTTCATCTCATCGCAAATTTGAAGAAAGCTGAAAAAAAATTTTAAGGCGTTCGTATATGGTGATTTGTATGTATAATTTAAATTTATATACATATTTCTTGTTAAACTAGATATTTATAAGTGGTAATACATGGATGGTAGCAAGTATATATTCTATCATACTAGTTGGTACGCATATCAGGTATTTGAGGGGTATATATGGTTAAATTTAGATACGAAAACATATAGGCAAGGGATCTTTATGTTTTTTTGTTGTTTATTTTTGTAAATGAATTAATTTATATTCTAAATCGTCGATTGGCCCTAATAGTGTAAGTTGCCATTTTCTTATTAATTGAGGTTCGTCGATATCAGAATCAATATTACATGAAACTATTTTATTTGCTTTTAGAACTATTTTAATTGTCATATCTTTGTTTATTGTGGAAAATGAAATTAAAGTGGCATTCACATCGATATTCAAATCTGTAATTATCCCTTCCATTAATAAAGATTCTAATTTTAATTTTCTGGAATTAATCAATAGCATCTGTAAATATACTTCTTTTGTAAATATATACACATCATCATATGTTCGTATCAATCCATTATTAATATTATTAAAGGTGTGATCAATATCAATTGAGTTGGGTATTGTATGTTTGAAGATCACCCAACAATTTGTTTTCAAGTTGTTCTTCAATAAAATATAAAATGGTTTTTCAAATCTAGCAGTATGTTCATTAAAAATTTCTAATCTAATTCCTAACATTTCTCTAACAATGTCCATCTCTTTCGTACTATTATTCATTTTTAAATCAGAAGGATCAACAACTGGAAAATACGTTATCCCAAATAATCTAAAACTATTTTCGAGTTCTATTTGATCATTCATTTGCCCATTCCTTGTTTCGTTATCTATTGAATCTTCATCTGTTAGCCCTAGTTTGGTCTTACGCTTAGAAGGTGATATTAATATTTCAGTATCAAGTTCATCTACTAAATCTGTATTAAACATTTTATGTTCAACTAAAGATTGTGTCTTCAGTACCCATTCATGTTCTGGAATCATTCCATCAGTATTATTCAAATGTGCACGTTTCCTAGGTGTTGTCGGTTTCACTTCATTCTCAGTTGTTGAAGTAGTAGTCCTATTAGCTAATTCTTTTCGCTTACTTTGGTTGAATGATAATAATTCATATAGTTCAGGTATCTCGTCAAACAGATCATTAAATTCTTTTGCAATAGGTTGACTTGTTAAATCTTCAATCTCATCATTTTTTAGTTTATTTTCAAAAGTATTACGTCTCTTAGATAATGATTCAATCTCTCTTCTTAGTGCAATGATATCTTGTTCTAAATCATTTAAATCACTCATGGTTATAATGTTTTCACCTGCGTATTCCAAAATACTTCCTGTGTTATATAAAAATGTAGATTAGCTTTTCTAAGTACAAGAAACATCGCATTTTATAATTGATAATAGAATAAATAGGCAATGATATCATCACATAAACAAATAAATGGATGGCTTCACGCGTCGTTGATATTTTAAATAATTGGCGACAGTAATAACTAAATATATATGTGGTATACAATGAATACATCGATAACGAAAAGGATTATTTATTAGTCTCTTTTTTTATATATTTATTTAAGTGTCTAAATATTAACTATATAGCTGAGTTGGTCTTTAATATATTTTATTTTGTCGTATAAAAAATTTAAAAACTTCATTTCCTAAGATCATAAATAACAGAAAATTAAGCTCAATCTTATATCCTGTTGTTTTTTTGAGTATAAAATTAATTTCAAACCAAATCATCTATTTGTCTACTTGTAATTATCTCTACTATTGGTTTATTGGATGGATTAGATAAAGGTAATGATACTGCTTTTAGTACAGCCACTTGCGCAACTTTAGTTGCAGGGATGCAATAACCCAATAACGCAGAACCTGGTCTTCTGTAAAACGTTTTTGAAACAAAATCAGTTACTCTTGCTTCTAAACCACTGCTGTGAATTTTTTTCCAAAGAGCTATTTTATAAGCAATGGCATATTTTTTAAAATTTATCATTTGCTCAAAAATGTCATCTGATTTCTTTAATGAAACATTAAATTCAGGATTAATAGAGTCAGTCATAGGTGCGCCAGCTATTGCACCAGGTCTCAATATAACCAATTCATTTAAGTGGGGTGTTAACTCATTTTGTAAAGCATTTTCAATTTGAAGTTTTACCATAAAATAAGAAAATATTGAGCATACTAACCTATTATTGAATGTAGTTACAATTACTAACTTCTTATTCTGTGTATTAATAAATGCTTTTACTAATTTCAGTGTTAAATCAAGATCGACCTTTTCATATGAAACTGATTTTGAATTCCTTGAGTTTAAACCTAACGTAGAAATCATGGTTGTAATTTGATTCAATGATTTTAAGTTTTCTTTTGATTGAACATACACAGATTCTGGAAGTTCTGTATCACTTGTATCAAGAGTTTCTAGACTAGTGCTTTGTGAAAAAATTCTTGATAATAATTCTGGCCACTTAGTTGAATTTTCAATACAAATATGGAATAAAGAAATCTCAATATTAATTTGAATTACATCTGAATTTTTGGATTCGTAAGTTAATTGACAATTCTGTCTTTGTAAAACGTATGTCATAGAAATTGACGAAAAGTCTCTTGACTCTAATTTAATTCTACCTTCCTCATTTTCAAATTCTAAAAATGATTTTTTATTTGGTGTTTCCAGAGTACTTTTCTTTAGATAATATAATATGTCTTTACATCTAATGGGATCAACCTTAACCATATCAATTGTATTCTTATCAAATAATTCAGTCGTTTGTTGTTTTCTATTTATGCAATATATCGTCTTTTTTAACTTTAAATTACTTGTTTTAGGTGAATTGAAAGTATTGTCATTATCTTGTTCATTCTTTGGGTTAAGATTGGCTTGAATTTCTGTTGAATTTAATAAATAGAAATTTACATCCAATAAGTATTTCAAACATAATCTTCCCACTAAGCCAGTAGACCCAACCATTAATATATTTTCAGTATACTGACCACCAGAGTTTGAGCCGTTAATATTTGTAGTAATCATTATTCTATTGTGTATTTCTTCTAATCGATAATTTATAGTTAAAATACTTCAAATAAATAAAATAGCAATTAATCGCAATTATTGTTAATGGATTACAAATAATTTAAATTATAAAAGATTGAATTCGTTATACACTTAAGTATAATACTGTATTTAATTTTAGGTATCTATATTTATATTGTAATCTTACATTATAATCAAGGTAGGACTACAGTTTAAGATGACACAAATACGAGATGTAAAAAATTTTCTAAAACCAACCTTATCGAAAAAAATAATAAATGCCAAAAACTATTAAGATTGGTTAACTCCTGATAATAATGACCATTCTTATTAATAGTTTTAATCTTGTGTAACTTTTATGCAGTTAAATTTTTATATTTACGTAAATATTAATATTTAGTACAATCAAAGCATGTTAACAAAAACAAATATTAATTTGAAGGAAATACGGTTACTATTTACTAAATTTACTCATTGAATTTGATAGATTATATATATATATATAAATATGCATCTTTGTTAAACATGTATATTTATACAAACATAATTCTAGCTTATTTTCATTTATTCAAAGCAATTTACTTTTCTATAATGGTTTTATCTTCATTAGTCAAAAAAAATTAACAAGCAAACAAAATAGAAATATATTAAACGCTAATATACCTTATTCTTTATTATAATTGTTATACTACCTGTTTATTAAAGATTATAGAATAGAAGATATCACTATTAATGGATAAATATTAATCTTTCTTTAAATTAATAAGCGGTTTTAGCTCAGTTGGGAGAGCGCCAGACTGAAGAATTTAGACTTCGGTCATTAAGTTATCTGGAGGTCGTGTGTTCGATCCACACAAATCGCATTTTTTTTTGTAAATTATTACAAATAATAAGATATGTCAATGACATAAACTATAAGATCTTATTAATTATTTTTAAACAGTAATATAAATTTAGTTATTGAATATAATGTTTTTGAATATTATTATATTCAATTGTTTTTATATAAAAATATTTAAAAAATTATTTAATTAATTTCTTTGAAAAAAGTAAAAAAACAAATTCTTAATGAAAATAAAAGTTGATGAAGTATATTTCTTTCAATTAATATAACAGTAGGCAATTAATTAACTGTAATGTTGCAACGTCTTTTATTTTCATTAGGCCGAAGACAAGTAGAGTTTTGTTGAATACCGCTTAATCTTGATTCAACAAAATCTCTCTTATTATTTGTATTTGTTGAATTATTTATTAAATCACTTTGGGTGATCTTTGTTAATAATTTATTCTCTAAATCTAACAATTCCTTATTATCGATTGTTAAATTATAATTCAAAATCAATAAACACCACATTTCCATGATTGTAACATCTTTTTGTGGCAATCCACTAATATAATGCCAACTCTTCATTGAAAATGTATTATCATTCAAAAATTTATGTGCAATAATTAAGCAACAAAAATAAATTCTTTTTGCACAATGCGCAAATTCTGGTAAATTTTTACCATTGCCTTTATTAATTATTGAATAAATATTTTTGAAATAAACAGTTGATAAAAGAATAGTTTGTTTACTACATTTTGATCTAACAATAACTTCATTAATAAATGGAATAATTGTATTAATACTATTATTAATTTTATTATTTGCAAATTTTAAAGTTAATTTTGAAAGAAGTTTACCTAATTGAAATAAAAACTTCTTTTGGAAAGAATTATCAATAATAGGCTGCTGTTTTAACTTAACAGTAGGATCAGTAGTAGCAGTAGTCGTAGCTACTGTTGCTGTTGCGTTTTGTTGTTCAGGCTTTGAATTAAAAGGGACTGATTTTTCAATACTATTAGTATTTTGTTCTCTTGTATTCAGTTCATATGGTGGAGTGTTATAAATAGCTCTATTTAGCTCGTTATTCTTACCACCAATAACTATTTCACTTCCAATAATTTCAATAGTATCATTCTCAGTCTCTGGTGTTACATGCCGCCGTTCCTGCCGCCGCCGCCGCCGAATATCTTCGTTAACAGTGGAAATAGCAGTAGTTGTGATCATTTTTAATATCTTTAATTATAATTATTCCTGTATATTTTTATGGTTTCAAGTTTATTATATCTATATCTTATTGTAAAAAATTCGATTGTCCTTTTATCTTCATATTATTATTCTGAAAACGTAATCATTTCTTACTGAAAAAAAATTACCTTTCTTATAAAACTTTTAAAACATCAAAATTATTGAATTTAGACGATAAAGTGAGAAAACATTATTATCAACTATTTTTTATTAATTCTTAATATCTTTTACAATCTCTTAAAACAAAATTTCCCTTCAGAGTCAATTACAAGTTAATATTTCTAAGTAAAAAATAAATTTTTTTTAGATTTAATAAAATCTCCTTAACTTCTAAAGTTTAATTAATATTATTTAGGACTTAATAACCTAAATCTATCTTTGGAATAAATATACTAAAATATCTTCACCCTTTTTAAAACTTCAAATACAAGAAGTGAAAATTTATAACACTGAAACTAAATTAAAAGTAACAATCCTTTTATATATTCCCATATCTTCAAATTGTGATTATATTAAAATAATTTTTCATCCTCCTTTCAACGGTATGACGCATCTTAAAACTCTGCCTGGTTAGCATATCGTACAACATGATATATATATATATATGATATCTTCTACTTATAATAATATTACATGAATACTTAAATGCAGTTATTTACGTAATTATACCTACCAATTCGTTACAAATCAGTAATTATTAATTTTTATTAAATGCTATTTCTGTTGGTAATTGGAAACTGGCACAAAACATTGGCTTTGTTGGGGAAACTTTACGAACTAAATGGAAATTTAAATTGGCTATTGGTAAAATTTCATTTGTTGTCTTCAGTGATTTAACGATTCTATTATAAACTCTTTCGTATATTTCTTCATTAGTTAATATTTCGTCATTTTCGTATTTTTCAAAACAATGGACATGAATCCATGGCATTGTTACTTCATTATCTTTAAGTGTAGAAAATACACCATTAAAATATCTTAAAAATTCAATTGCACTATCAGGTAAATTCATAACGTAATGATTTATTTGTAAGGGTATTGGAATTGTTTTAAATTTAATTAATGGCTGTCCATTTTCTGTTATTGGATTTTGTTTATCATGCTTCTTTCTTCTAATTGGTAATTGAATTTTACCTTCTTCTGAATTTGAAATCCAGTCTTTTAATAACTTAACGGAATTAGTTATAAATTCTCCACCATCCAAATTAAATGCTTTCACAATTGGCGAAACTTTATTTGAAACTATGTTTTGTTGTAAATAGTTGAAAGAATTTGGATTTAAATCATTTGCTAAAACAATTACTTCTTTCTTACCAGCAGGTACTGCAAATGGACCAACACCCGCAAAAACATCACATACCACTTCTCCAGGTTGGAAATATTGACTTACTAATCTATCATGTTCTGTGTGTAATCTTGAATTCCAATAAACTTTACTGAAATCAAATGTAAATGTACAATTAGATTCTTTTTGTTCAACAATTAAATTATCTTCTTTTCCTGCGATAACTTTCATTGGAAACGTTCTAAATTTTGTTGCAATTGAACTAACCTTATCAACAACTGATTCAATTTTATTATTCTTATCTAATATAACTTGTCCAATTAATGAATCATATGGTTTAAATTCTTTACGTAAATTCAAATGTGCTATATGTCCTGTTATTGTAAAACCTGTTGGAATTTCATCTAAAAACTCTTCTGGCAACACTGACCTTAAAATTTCTTCTGCTTTCCAGAAATTGTAATCTAAAATATATTCATATGGTAAAATTTCCGCATTAGCTTCTTTCAAGAAGTTTACAGCTTCAATTGATAATTTATTTTCAACATCTTCAATTTTATTTATAGAATCATTCAATAACACACCTTTAACAACCAATCCATTATCACAAGCTAACGTTTTTGCTTTTTTATTCTTATTACCGTCCTCATCTATTTCAGGTGCTGAAACATTTTCTAATTTAATTACGTGTGGAATTCTTGGTACTCTCAATATAGCGGTTTTGAACTCTTTAGCAAAAATATTAATATGTTTTGGGTCAGAAAATTTAACAACACATAAAGGAACCTTTGTAACGAAAAAAGACCTATCCAATATTTTCATATTACGATCAATTGGTGGTGAATACTTAAACTTGTTACCTGCATTAATTGTGCTCATTGTCATACTAATTGTCCTCTTAAAACTTCCTTTAATCCAATCAAGATACATACAAAACGTATCTTACCTTCTATTCAATAAATAATAAAACCTTATTTTAATCACATAACAAGGGATCAAATCATTCATTCAATTACTGTTAAAATACTGTTTATATATATACTATGATTGACTAACTTATTTAGCATTTTATAGATTTTAATGCGATGAGATGAATTTTTCATTGTGGAAAATTTTTTTTGTCAATTCTAAGAACTTGCACGTGAAGAATACTGAGAAGTGAAGTTTAAACGTATAAAATATGTTAAAAGTGTAATAAATGGATTTATATGATGCCAATTTATGTGTGATACATTAGGTTACAACTTGTTAGCTGTATATATTGGATTACTTAACGTAATTGTCTGTGATCATGTCTGAAGTTATTAGTGTAATCAAAAGAAGCGGTGGGTTCCAGTACTCATCTTTTGCGAATGAAGATAATAACGTTGATAGTTCTGGTGAGGATTATGATATGTCTGATGTTGAAGAATCTGATAAAAAGAATAACCATGAAGCTAACGAAGGTGATATTGTTACCCCAGGTGAATTAGTTACAGATGATCCAATTTGGATGAGAGGTCATGGTACTTATTTCTTAGATAATATTACATACTCATCTGTTGCTGGTACAATTTCAAGAGTTAATAGATTATTATCTGTTATTCCATTAAAAGCTCGTTATGCTCCTGAAACTGGTGATCATATTGTTGGTAGAATTGTTGAAGTCGGTAACAAAAGATGGAAAGTTGATATTGGTGGGAAGCAAAATGCTGTATTAATGTTAGGTTCTGTTAATTTACCAGGTGGTATCTTAAGAAGAAAATCAGAAAGTGATGAATTACAAATGAGAACATTTTTAAAAGAAGGCGATTTATTAAATGCAGAAGTTCAATCTTTATTTCAAGATGGTAGTGCTTCTTTACATACTAGGTCTTTAAAATATGGTAAATTACGAGATGGTTTATTTATTAAAGTTCCAAGTAATTTAATTGTTAGATCAAAGAATCATACACATAATCTACCTGGTAATGTCAGTGTTGTATTAGGTGTAAATGGTTATATATGGTTACGTAAAACTTCACAAATGGATTTAGCAAAAGATTTACCACCAGGTGGTAGCACGGGTAGTTATTCTTCATCTCAAGGCCCAACTGGTGCAAAATCTTTAAACCCTACAAGCAACATTTCAATTACTACATTAGAGGAAGAATCATCTTGGAAAATTTATTCCGATAAAAATGACCCAACAATCACAAATAACATAAGGCAAACTATAGCTCGTTATGCAAATGTGATAAATATTTTAGCATACTGTGAAATTGGTATAACGCAAGAACGTATTGTCAGTGCATATGAAGCAAGTATGTCCTATTCAAGTGTTGGTTCTTTAATAGAAAGGGAAGTTATGGAATCTCTCGGTAATGATGTGATTAATATGGAGAAAATGAGAGGTAATGGTGGTAAATAATTATGACGATACTATTTTAACATACTACATAAAAATTATTTAATTTTTCTAAAATTTACATACTAATAATAAAAGAAAATATTTTGAAAAAATGATAATAGTTTAAGATTATAAAAATGGTGAACTTTTAAGACATACAATTAAAAAAAAAAGTTTGTTATCCTATAGATTAAATAAAATTCGTTATATTGATCATCAATTATGAGTTCAGAAAAAAATAATTTCAATCTGAGGTTCTTTCTAATTTCTTACCGTTGGCAAAAGTAGCAGCGACAACTAATGGGAATACAACAGTAGCATCGGCATAAACTTTAACAGATTTAGCTTCTGCCTTAATTTTACCCCATGAAACAGCTTCATCTGGTCTGGCACCAGCATCAGAACCGTCAAATTCTTGACCAGTGTTGATATAAACAGCGTAATCGGCACCGTTTCTCATCAAACAAGCATTGGCAATATGATGTTTAATTAAACCACCACCTAAAATAATCATACCAGCTTTAGAAGCTTCCATTGACATAGAGTTAATTTTACGAATATCAGCGACAATATCTAATCTCAATTGCTTTGGTGAAGCCTTGAAAGTGTGGAAGAATAACATATCACCAATCGAACCATCAGTAACAGATGGACAGAAAACAGGAATCTTATTTTTATGAGCCCAATAAAGAACAGAAGATTCATCATTAATTTCCTTACCCAAACGGTCAATTAATTTAGATGGAGTCCAAATAGGGACATCAAGATCTTGGTTAGCTTCTAAGCAACTGTCACCATGTTTAGAAACATAAGCATCTTGTTCTTCTAACATAGTATCCAAAATTGGAACAATCCATTCTTCAAACTTACAATAATTATCATTTGGAACTAATAAGTTACCAATACGGTTTAAACCTTTTTCACGTAAGTCAGCACCTTTCAAAGAGAATTCACCTAAATAAGTTGGAGCTAAACACTTAATTAAATCTTCTTCAATACCACCAGCTGATGCAACCAGAGCATCAACCATCTTGTGCTGAACTAAGAAGCGTAAAGTTTCACGCAAACCAGAACTAATTAAGTTAGAAGTGTAACCCATAAAAATAGTAGTCTTTTGATAGCCTTCCTCATCAAAAGAACCCTTTTTATCATGTTCATGTAATTCATCAATATGTTTACCTTTCCAAGATCTCATGCTATCGATGATATCACAGGCTTGACCTAAAGAACTAGCTTGGAAGCCCATCTTTTTCATCGAATCAATCAAATCGGATGCCCTCATATCAGTAGCTTCAGGCTTTGAATAATCAATACCTGTGATCTTGATATAGTCATCTGGAATTGGAACAGATGCTTTTAAAACTGCATCGTTTAATAATTCTGGTAATTTATCGTTAAGGTTGGACATATTGTTTCTAACCGTGTTTCTATTTCAATGCTAATAGTTTATGATTCTCAATAAAAATAGTAATATGACCCAACTAGTGACATTAATTGAAAGACATAATTCATTATACAATTTCTTTTATAGTTTTTGTATATTTTATGCTTTAAATTGAAGAATTTTTCAAATTTTCAATCTCATCACATACCATCTCACCACTATGCCAATGTCTAAGCGAATACTAGTCATGAGATGTGTGAAAAATTTAGAGATGAGAATTTGCAACAGTTTTAAAGCTTTAAAACTGTTGTTAGAAAAGGATTGTTTGTAACAACTGTTACAGTTGTTTTAGATTCTTTAGCTGCTTTAGCTTTCTCTTGTCTATCATACTATTAGTAGGGTTAAACATATACATGAAGTGTGATGCAATTCTGTATTTAGCTTAGCTTGGTTCATGTGAAGTTAGTATTATTTGATAACCTGTTCTAATAATAATACTTATTAAATGCAAGTTGTTGGTAAAGGAAACGCAAATATCTTGATTGATTATGGCGATGGTGAATATCTTTATAGATATTTGGTGAGGAACAATTCAATAAGTGCGAATAATGAAGATACAAGGTTAAATATTAATTATATTAACGAAATGGTTCAACCTTTATTAGGTGATTTTTTATGTGATATGGAAATGGTCACACTTCCTATTGATGATTTTATTTCTATTGTTGAGGAATATGTAGAAAACATCGACGATCAGTCAATTTCATTAATTAAACTTCCAAATTTAAAATCGACTAATTTTGAAAGAATTTTACAATCTGACCATTTTACAAAAGTATTTTTGAATGATAATAGTAGTAAAATTTTATTGGAAATTAAACCAAAATGGATTTATTACCCGACAGATTATTGTCGTAATTGCACTCATAACTTATTAAGGGATCGTAGTATAAATTATTGCTATACGAAACTGATTAATAATAACCTGCATCTATTGGAGATTTTAAAAGAATCTTTAACAGATTTACCAAAATTGTTTACTGAAAATTTACTTATTTATTTAAGTAAAGAAAGCAACGTCTTTCAGACATTATATGATGTTCAACAAAAATTATATAATGCATCCATTCGGAATATCAATGAAGAGACAATTACAAATAATATATTTTTATTGATGTCAATCAGGGATATATCTTGTTTTATAGAATGGGATATCACTTCCTCTACTAATTTTAAAGTTAATATTGTGGATGTAGACATGAAACCCAAGTCTAAATGGTCATATTGGCAGGAAATGAATTCTCAACTCGAATCTCATTCAAATAAAAGATACCATAAAAAGTAAAAATAGAATGCTTAAAATTAATGTACATATATTTTTTACAAATTTCTATATAATAACTTTCAAGATAAAATGCATGTTTTAATTATTTCTTTAATAGAATAAAAGAAAGTGACAATTAAGTCAATGGAAAATTGAAGCTATTTTATTCTTCAATCTCACTGAATAAATCACTGTCAATATCTTCAGGAACATCGCTATAATGTCCCTCGTCACTTT